>JAOXYF010000006.1:17925530-17936344 GCA_028565775.1 Sternarchorhynchus goeldii | reverse complement strand
GCCCCCCCCCCACAAGCAGATGGTCACTGTCAGTCACTGTTCTCTCTCTCCAGCAGAAGTTGCTCATGTAAATTAAGCGCCTTGTGTAATATTAGAAACAGAAGCACTGTACATGACGTGACGTCAGTGGAACGCTGTGTGGGGGAAACCACGCTCACGTGGTCGTCAGCCAGCAGTGCTGCGTAACGGAGATGAGCGACTGAGCTGAGACGCAATTGGACCGACTGTGTTGTGTGTAACACACATCATATGCTCCACTCGTATTATGTCATGAGACACCTTGTGTTTTGGAGTGATGGACTGCAGTGAACATGAACAACAACAGAAAAAATGTTCCCGTGTTCTGTACACCATGCGATCAGTCACAGTCACAGTGGTTCAGATGGTCATAATGATTAGGTCTGCTGTCGTCCACTGCATGAGACGGGATCTGGACAGTTGATGTAAAGAGGCTGAGAACAGCCAGTTTTAGAGTTTCAGATATTTTCGGACCAAATGTTCTAAAATTCATTCTGGATATGAACCAGAACAATGTGTGGTAAAATTAAATGAGGAGAACTCACAAGGCTCTCTCTCTCTCTCTCACACACACACACACACATATAACAAACAGTAAACAGACTCAAAATGATATTGGAATGAACAAACTGCATTGTTTGCGTGTGAGTGCTGGTTGTATGACGGGGGGGGTTCACATGAGTGTGTGTTTCTGCTCTTGTGGATGCTTCTGAGAAGACCTGGCATGTGTGTCTGAATTGGATCTTCATAATAGTGACCATATATAATATGATAATGAAACAACGTGAATAAACAAATGTACCTTGTAACCACTGTGAGACTGACCATAGCTTCAGAAAACTCATGTAAGACATGATCGTTAAAGACCCACTAAGCATGAGCGACAGAGAAGGTTTCCGTAGACTAATAAACTTTGCTGAGCCAGTATACCGTATCCCTTCCAGAAGCACATTGACGAGTCGTTTGGGAGTGCTGTGCTCGAAAAGGGCAGCTTGTTATGGCCGGCTACACTACCGCTACGTGTTATTCCATCAAGCAGGACAGGAGGGTGAAACCAGGGACCCTTCTCACAGAGAGCATGCCACTTAAACTTGGCAGGAAATTGGAGTTAGGCTACTCAGTCATGAGGCTGTTCGGTCATCGTGAACGAACGTTGTGTGCTGTTCATTAACGTTAGTGACTGTCAGTTGTGAGAATCGCTTTGGATTTGCAACATCTAGTGCTTGTGGTAACATTCTGGAAAATTCTGATTCATTCCATATCCTTCTCCCCTCCCTTAGACCTGGTGAACTCCATCATGCTGTCATGTTCAGTAACAGTCACAGCCAAGAGTCTTCCCGTCCCTCTCAGAACATCCTTGTGTGTCAGTGCTGGTGGAACCCAAACTAAACATTTTCCAACACAGTGTCAGATGCACATAATCTGCCGTATCACTGTGTTCAGTTATCAGAAGTGTGTTTGTGCCTCTATTTGAGGAAACCAATAAACACTGCAGAAGAGAAAAAAACAATCTGTGTGTCCTAGCCACAAACCTTTGATTAGACCCCTGATACTCAGCAAATACTGGAGGGTCTCCAGATCTGCAAGGTCTCTTCTCAGCCCTATCACATAAGTGTACCAATGAACCACTCATTAACTCAACATGGAAGCAGGACTGTGATGTCAGGAGCTGTGCTACTTACTCAGTGCTGGGAGAGGAACGTCTTTCAGACACCTGGTACATCCCCCTTGAACCAGAGATACTGGAGTTCCTCTGAGAAAGAAAGAGAGAATCTGAATGCACATGAGACTGACGGCAGGGCTTTCTGGTGTGTCCACCAGAGATCAGAAGAGAGCAAGAATGTAGCACTGTAATCGTGTCCCAGCAAAAGAATGTGAGAAGTCACAGAGCACATCAGAACAGCCATCCACAGAGCACAGAAGCTAAATAAAAATTGCAGTACCAGAATTAGAGCAAGGACATGGAATGGAAAACAATAACAAAACCCACATGAAACTTGTGAACTTCACCTACAGGATAGAGGCTGGGGGGAGAGGGTGAGCTAGGACAAGAGAGAGAGGGAGAGGGAGAGGGAGAGAGAGAGAGAGAGAGAGGGAGAGAGTTTGGGCATCAAGGATGAAGAAGAATGATAATATCTTGGATTGCAAATCATTCTTGCCTAGCTTGATACAGTCTGGTGTCATTATGTCATTATGTGGTTATGGATGTGGACAGTCTCCAGTTATCTGCCTATCTCATGGTCTGGAGCTGTGGTTTAGACTGGAGCCCCAGCTGGGCCAAGTGCCTTCCTTGCCTCTCAAAACATGCACCCAGATACCCATCAGTGCAGTCCAGGGGTCAGAAAGGCATACAGTGTAATATCCAAAAAGGTAGAAACCAACTACATGAATAACTGCCCACAGCTGAAGCAAAACTGAAAGTAGTAGTTGGCCGTAGCTGCCTTTCCTGCCCTGCCTCCATTTCCCAGAGTTCAATGCCATACATCACAACCAGGCCACCCAGAAAGAGCAGACAGATCTGCTCAGCACTGAACAAGCTCTGTGGAAGCTGATTCTTCTGCCCTCCGAATCACAGCGACAGCCACTGCGCTAGATGGTTCAAAGACAGATCTGGGCCAAGCAAGGTTCCACTGTGCTAATATTGAAAGACACACACACTGATTGATCAAGACACAAACATGTTTCTGTCTTTCTCACACTACTTTTCTATCCATCTTTGACTCCTCCCTCTCTTTCTCCACCTCTCTCCCTCTGTCTGGCATCTGCTATAACTATTAACCCTCTTCAGGCTTTGCTCATCCCACCTCCTTTCTGTGTTCACCTTAGTCCCTCTGCTCCAGACCACAGCAGGCTCCCTACACCCCACCCCACCCCTCTACACACTCCTCATCTGCAGGGAATGTAGGTCGCTGGCCGCTGGTTGGAAGCACAACCTGTTCTACTGTGACAGCAATGTTGCTCTGAGCTGCCCGGTGCACAGTGCAATGAAACAGAGCCCTTCCATGGGAGCTCAGGCCTGCACACACACACACACACACACACACTCATGCACACACTTGGGGAATAAATGGAAGCTCCAAGCTTGATAGTAAAAGGGGGGGTGTTAAAGTTAACTACAGACAAGCTGTCATTGCATCATGCAGAGATATCATTCACATGACAAACTGACCTACATCTTGCTAGACAACATTAAGCAAGTGTTATGAGTTTAGTTACATCGGCTTGCTTACAATTTGTTCTCCGAGTACAGACACACACGAATGCTATTTCAGCATAAAATGTGTATTTAATCGTTTGTCCTGAACTGCCGTTTGTCTAAAACTTTATTCGTAATCTAAGCATCTTGCAGAGTAATTGCAGAGCAGAAAAATACCCATAGAGCACTAAATGTGATTAGCATCTTCCAGAGCTGTTTGTGCACAGCCTTCATGCTGAACAAACACCCTAGATCTTCCTTAAACAGAAAGGACTGATGCTTTCTGAGTCACAAAGATTGCAGCGCCTGACAAGTTTCAACTTTATACTCTCCGTTCTACCTATCAGGACCTGAATGTGTTACTTAAGCTTATGGTAGATGTGTGACTCACGTGTTGAGTTTATCAGGACTGGGGGACTGGTGTTTTGGCCAGACTCTAAACTCATTCAGGCAGACACAACAGCAGGTTGCCCAAACTCGAGTGACAGTGAACCTAGAAGCACAGGAATCCCATCAGCTACGATCTCCCAGGATGGAGACGGCTCAAGTGGCGACCAGCCAGGAGAAAGAGTGGCCGAATGGTACCCGGGGGAGCTCACCCCTCACCCCTGTACCCGGGGGAGCTCACCCCTCACCCCTGTACCCGGGGGAGCTCACCCCTCACCCCTGTACCCGGGAGACCTCACCCCTGTACCTGCCATCGATTCAACACTCTGCTCATGTCTCACCACATCCCCATATCTACCCTGGATGAGTATTTCACACTCTCGGCACGTCTGGATTTTCAGACTCGTTGCAAATGAATGAGAAAACTGTAGATGGGAGATCCTTCAGCCTCAGAGGAAGGTCTGTTTGTGTCCTCAGAGGAAGGTCTGTGTGTCCTCCAGGGGCATTTGCGTGCTCACATGCCTGTCAGCCCCCACCTCTCCTACCCTCAGGACTACATATGCCTCACACCCCCCACCCGTGCAGGTCTGCACTCACTTAGCAAGTGGCCTAAATACAGGCCATTATAACTGAAGGAACATCAGACAAAGAGCACATCCCTGGTCTTAATCCATTTTTCATAATGTTTTAATATGACTCTGCTTATAATGGAATGAGAAAGCCACTGATGGTCAGTATTGATAACATTCAACTTCTGTTCGTACTGCAACAGTGAAAAAATCTTGAATGTCAGAAAATCTATGAAATATTTCTCTTCCCCAAAAACAATAGGATTATTATTATTATTTTCTCATATTTTATTAGGTTTGCTTTTTTCAAGAAGTTCATTGAGTAAAATGATCCATCCATACAGATAACACAGCTAAAACGAACACACACGTTAAAACACGCACATCTTATCTATGGTACTGTTAGACAGGTTGCTTACATTCAAGATACATTCAAGTTTTCACTCATTACAATTTCATTTTAAGTCGCCCTAAAATGGTGGAAGGCAAGAAATTCAAATAAGACAATCGGGTTAAAACTGCACGATGAATCTGAGAACCTCACAACCCCGGACCCCCCCCCCCCCAGACCCTCCCAGGCTGCGGGTACCTGCCGGCCGTTGGCTTTGCCGTCCTGCAGGCTGCAGCGTCCCAGGCTGCCGTTGGGCGTGCTGCCGCAACTGCTGATGATCTGGAGCTGCTTCTCCGCTCGGTCGGCGCGGTCCAGCAGCTCCTCGATGAACTGCTGCAGCCGAGCCTTAGCACTGGCCTCTCGCGCTGCCGTCTCCTGCAGGAACTGGTCGATCTGGGCCACCTCCCTGCGCATGGGGACAGGAACGAGGGAGAGGGTGAGATGAGCGCTCACACACACACGCACACACACACACACACACACACACACACAAACTTCCTATACATTTGGGAACTCTCTCATAGTGCCTCACAAAAAGAAACACTTAACTACAAAAAGGCAGACGTTTGTTCTGATTAATTACTGATGCTCATTATGAACAATTCAGGCATCCCAAGTGTGTTGCAGAAGATAAGAGTAATAATAACCTAACCCCCATCCACGTAACTTAACCCACATTCACATAGCAACGTAACCCACATCCATGTAGCTATCTTAGCCTGACCCATGTAACAACCAAACCCACATCCATGTAACAACCTAACCCACATCCATGTAACAACCTAACCTACATCAGTGTAACAACCTAAACGACATCAGTGTAACAACCAAACCCACATCAGTGTAACAACCAAACCCATATCAGTGTAACAACCAAACCCACATCAGTGTAACAACCAAACCCACATCAGTGTAACAACCAAACCCACATCAGTGTAGCTCTTTGTTTGATTACAGCACTAAAACATAAGTGGAGATTTATTGGGCCACTTTGTTTTACCATGACTCTGTATGAATTCATATTAAGATCGATAACACACACACACACAGACCGTCCGACTTCTGTACACAACATACTAACAATTCCATTTCCATGATGTTATAATAGTCCCCCCCCACCTCATTCTTTCTCTACTTGTTTATGTGCTCCAGTGTTCAGTGTGTCCCAGGAGAAGTTCTGCCTCCCTTATCTCTGTGGGAGAGACACAGCTTCGCTCAGAAACGCCAACCTGCGCTACTGTTTACAACACAGCCCCGAGCCACTCTCTGCAGACTGTACACAACCAGCAAAATGCACACACACACACACACACACATACATGTGCACACACACACACACATGTGCAAGATCTCTATCCCAGTGACTAACACACAGACACCTCAAAGGTCACAGTTTCATGAATCTGCATATTTCTGACTAACCCTATGAAATGTTTTCAAGCTCCTCATTGACAGTTCCTCTCAGAATCTGAGGGTTTGTACAGTGAAGCCCTTCCTGACTTCCAGGTTTGATTAGCCTCGCAGGTTAAAAGTGACATTTGTGTAAACCAGTAGGAAAGTTCTTGCAATGTTAAAAAATACCATGAGAATAAACAACCCTAGTTATGATAACCCTTATCCTATGAATAAGTCTTGTTCCATTCGTCTTACCAAACGTCCTGTGAAACTCAGCCACTTTAATGACTTTGTCATTCTGATGAACACTGTAGTCACATGACAGTTTATATAATAAAACAATTCTAAATCGTTTTAGATGGAAGTGAAATGAGAACACAGGCGACTACACGGATCTGATGGAGCTGTAGTCAAAGCAGTGCACTGCCACAGAAATTCACACTCTCTGGATTCTCAACTAGAAAACAAACAGGATAAAGTGCCCCCTACCTGAAACTGTGTGTGTGTGTGTATACTTGCAAAGAGAGAGAAGACTTTGTTTTTTTAAGGCCTGCTTTATATCTCTGGACTCAATGTGTGAAACGTGTGTATGTGTACACGTGCACATGTGTGTGTGTGTGTGTGTGTGTGTGGTGCGAGGGTGGGTGGGTGCACAAGCCTGAGCTTTTGGTGTTGTCTCTCTCTATTTATAGAGGCACAGCTGAAGAGATCATATCAGCTTGCATGATACCTGGCACTGAGAATGTGATATCAAATGTGATTTACGTACTCATGCACTCACGCTCTCTCTCTCTCACACACACACACACACACACACACACACACACACACACACACACACACACTCAGATTTCAGACTGACATCGTCTGTACAGGTCATTATCTGAAAGACTCAGAAATATAAAACTCCGTTTCACTCAAACATCTCTCATATTTCTCTCAAAGAAAAAAATCTCAGGCATGTATTCAGTTTTAGACAACAAACTAGTCAGGAACAAAGAGATAAATAAATAAATTTTAAAAATAGCACATCCTCCTGGCTGTCCTGAGAACTGCCGGAAAATATCTTCAGCCTTCTCCAGATTTAGTACCAAACTAATTAACACTTAGTGAAGAATTCATTTATATTGAAGTACCACAGTGTAACAGAAAGAAATCTGACTAGAACAGCTGCAGCCACATTGGAACAGCACATCAAATTAGACAACTGACCATACATTATGGATGAAGGACTTAGTGAAACAAAATGAACTGGTGAGAGACTTGTTCCAGCTAATCTTTATTGTAAGTGGAACAGTGCATTGCTACATAGCTACAAGCCAAAGCAAAGCCAGGGAGAGTAGACATGCTGTAGACGTTTGTGATGTAGTATGACGAAAAGGTAGATCTTGAAGAGGAACCAGTGGAGAGAGTTTGCAAGAGGAGATTATTCTGGTGGGAACATTTGTATAGTGTGTGGATGGGGTGCAGATGAAGTCAGGAGAGATGTGTCTGTGTATAGTCAGAGCAGGCTGGAGGCGTGAGGGTCCATGGGGGTCCATGAGGGTCTAGGCTCACTACCAGCTCCCCTGCTTTGGGGGCTCTGTGCTGGGCAGTAAGTGTATGTGAAGACCCTGCATCTGTATATTAGGTAAACCTCTTTGCTGTGGCGTGCGTGCTTGCACATACGCAAGCACACACACACCTACACACGCACACACACACACACACACACACACACACACACACAAAGGTGCCTTTGCAATTTCAGTTCACAGTTCGGCTCTGCTCATTAGGTGGTGTCTTTGTTTTGACAGGGGTAGTGGATGTGGTGGGTCGATATGGTGTGCTACACCGTCTCCATGACAATACAGAAAGCAGCCTGCTTCCTACACTTCCCACTGTGCAGTGTGGAGGAAGGAAACCAGAAAACTCACTGGCTAGAGCAAAAACACCAGCACCCAGCGGTTACTGACTGGACTAAATCAATTACAGCATCTGCAGGGCACTAATCAATTAAAAGGAATTAGTTCTTCTAATCCAGTTTTAATCTCATGAAGCATCTGAATAGCCATCTAAAACTAGGGTGCAAAATTTATATCACGATATATTTCAGTCAATACGATATAATTCCAATATTGATATGAACAATATAAAAGCCACAGAAAAACTGACAAGAACATCCACAACGGATGTCTGTACCTACAAACGTCTGAAAAATGAATTTGTCAAGTCTAAAACCTCTTCCTATAAAACTATATAAACTATAGAAATAAAAATGGTACAAATAAATCATTGTTCAGCTTTTATTTGTATTCAGCCTTCATATATGAACACGAAGAGGGGTGTTTTTACATGAACACCGCCGGCTCTGTCAATATTAATATCTTCAAACTACAAACTGATTCTTATGTACATAGGTTGAAACAAAAGTTCTTCAGCCAGGATAAGGAATATGAAACATCCTGCCGAATACAGAACAAAAGAGTGAGCAACAATAAACACATGTTTTAGGGAGAGGGGTGTGTCTGAGGGTGGATGACGGCCAATGACGAGCCCTAGAAGTTTCTGGCAAGAAATACAAGCTGGTTTACATTATCGAGAGCCGAACCACTTCCACACCACTGAATTAGTCTTTCCTCGTTTTTTATCAGCTATTTCGTCTGCTTTATCATCACTCTTGGAAACTTGTTCAGTTTTGCAGCAGTGTAAACTCCTAACACGCAAACGAAAAGCGCCATAAATGGTAAGAATTAACAACAAACTCTTTCCTACTGACAATCGCTACTAGCGGCTAGGATATTAGCCTACTAATGAAAACACATCTTTTCCATAAATAAAAATCATTATTACAATAAGTAGGGCCCTGTGTAAAACGTGCCGCTCTCAGCTAGGATGACTGCAGACTGAGGGATTGTGTAACAAAACTACATGTTCGCAGAAAGACCAAAATATTTTAATACTCCCATTAACCATCGAAACAAATGACAAACGGTGTTATAAAAATGAAAAGAAGGATTTTGCGTGAAATTAATAAAATATACAAACAGGAATAATATATGGAAACAATATTTTTCTTAATACCTGTTAAACTAGAACGTTCCTCGTTGGAGCCGAGCCTAGCCTAGCCTAGCCTGAACTGAACCTAGCCTAGACTGAACCGAACCGAGCCTAGCCTGAACCAAGCCTAGCCTAGCCTAGCCTGAACCGAACCGAGCCTAGACTGAACCGTACCGAGCCTAGCCTGAACCAAGCCTAGCCTAGCCTAGCCTGAACCGAACCTAGCCTAGCCTGAACCAAACCGAGCCTAGCCTAGCATGCTATTACTGAGCACTGGATGCCTGCCTGTGATGGATGTCACCAATCACTATGTTTTGCTTTTTCAGCTCAGTTTGACTGCAGTGAACTGATGACAGCGTTCTGTAATGAACGTCACAGCAGATGTTGTAAATAATGTTCATCGAAATATTGGACATGTGTTTAAAAATCATATCACTGCTATCGAAAGATTTTCTATCATGATATATATTGATGTTGAGTTATTGTCCAGCCCTATCTAGAACAATTAACACTAAACAATTTTTCCATCTCTCTGAGTTAATTATTAATTATATTCCTTGAACAGCTACATGACAGAGTGTGCCTTTTAAAAAATGGAAAAGAATCTAATTTAGACCCAGTTACAAGTTTAAATCATACACTAACACATATCAAACACAAAATAATACTGCTGAACATATGTTAATGTGTATTATATAATAGCTAGTGTAATGCCACCATTAATTTTTGCCAAAAGATTCAAATCTGAATACACAAACTAATCCATGCAGATTCTATATTTGCGATAACACACTAAGTTATCCCATTGGCCACTGTGACTGTTGACATGTTTACATAAATGTGACAATGTAATGTAAATTAAATATCAAAAGTAGACCATTTTAAGTTTATATGTAACATATATGGCAGCCGTATCTGTTTTTTAACATATTTTCCTTATTTCTTTTTGTTGAGTTCTGATTCACAGATGTATGCTTGAAATACACAACTGCACCCTGCACACCTACGTAAAAATACTCATATCATCAGCTCTTTAAGAGCTTCAGAAAATCAAAACCTCACTATTGTTAGATTCTTTCTCATCTCAGGGAATTTCTTCCCTCTCAGTGTTGCTGCTGACTTCTTCTTTAGCTCTGAAATCTAGATTTCTGTAAACCTGCTGTGTAACACCATCTGTTGATAGTTCTGCATTCAGAAAGCCACAAATTAGTAAAAGTAAATGTAATACAAGAGGTTACAGAGTTGAGAAGAAAACACACAGGATTAAGAGTCACTTCGTTTTCTCAACCCAGCAGGATCTGATGAGTGGCTTTGCCAGTATCACTTTAATGTTTCTTCGGTGGCAGAGTGAACAGTGGAGGAGTTCCGGAACATTCCCTCGTGCTGATCCCATTCCCAGGATGGAGCGTCACGTTCATTCTCAGTCATTCCGGCTCCGAGGACGCCGACCGAGCACACGGGAGACACCGACAACCTGGCCGCTTCCCAAGCAGGTCTGGAGAGCTGGAAAGCTGGAGAACTGGAGAAGTGAAATCATGAAGACCGTAATCCTTCTGGTTTTCTGCTCCCCTCTCTTCCTCTGGTCTCCCATCTGGTTTCCTGCCTTAGTTGGAGGCTCTCGTCTGGCTGCCTGATTCTCATTCTCTGCACAGTTTCCCTCTCAGCACTGTAGAGTGTTGTACCGATGCAGCACAGCTACTGCTGAGCAATGAGGTGATGAAGAAAGACAGACTGAGAGAGAGAGAGAAGAAAGAGAGGAAGAGGCAGAGAGAGCAAGTGAGAAGAGAATTAAGAGAGAGAGAGTGAGAGAGACAATGAC
>JAOXYF010000006.1:17897328-17911971 GCA_028565775.1 Sternarchorhynchus goeldii | reverse complement strand
CATTCCAACCACCATTACAACCCTGACACTCAAACCATTCCAACCACCATTACAACCCTGACACTCAAACCATACCATCCACCATTACAACGCTGACACTCAAACCATACCAACCACCATTACAACCCTGACACTCAAACCATACCCACCATTACAACCCTGACACTCTTCTCTCCTCCAACAAGAAAAAGCTTTCAAAGTAGGTTTATTTTATGATTTGCTTTACTCCTTGTTTCAAAATCACTGATTGGCTCAGCTCCAAATGGATGGCTTTGTATGTATATTTAATACTAAGTGGAAATTTCCAGAAAGGTAGTATGAAAAATGACCAGAATTTTTCTAGTTAGCTGGAATATTACACTCATCCTGGAGGACTTTAATTATAGATTCATCCACTATACTACAGGAGAGCAGATTGGAATACAGCATCCTGAGATTGCTTCTCTTTTATGTAAAATCTTCCTGCCTGTTTCAAGAAAAAAATTAAAGGCATACAGATTGAAAAGTTCATATGGATTAACTATAAGACTGATGCCTGTAACCATTCTAGGAGAGTTATTTGCAAACGTATTAACTAAAATAAAAAAGTAAAATTTTAGGCCCCGAAGATTATCAGACACTATTATCAGACACTGCCCCTCTTGTATCACCCCAAGCATTGTTTATTGTAATTCTTGCGAGCTTTGCAATTAAATTTAATTGCAAAATTAATTATATTTAATTAAATTAAATATAAATGTTAGGAAATTGAAGAGAAAAATCTCATCAATGCACACAGGATCCCTGGAAACATCAGCTGGTTACATTATCAGATTTAGAATCACTTGCTGGTGTCTGAATGTTTTGTGTCATTCCAGAACACTCTGCTTCTACACTTTTTATTAGGAATATCTCAGATTCACCTGGTTTATGTGAGACGAGAGTCTATAGCTACAATTCAGTCTAGCCCTTCACAAATGATTGGTTTGTGACCATAGAAACACTGTTGGGTGGATATATTTTGGTGGTGGCCACTACCAACCAATCAGTGGGAGTGTCACGTACCCCCCCCCAAACACACACACACACACACACACACACACACACACACACACACACAACAGCACTGCACTGCTTATACCAGCTCAACACCCACAACCATGTCACTATGTCAGCGTGGTACATAGGTGTGTCTCACTCCTTTAAAAATAGGCTCTGATAAGGTGAAAACATTTTAGATATATGCTTTAAACTGGGAATGATAGATGAAAATAGTCCAGTTTCTTTCTTTTCTTTTCTTTTTTAAGAGAAGGAATGTGGGAGTTGTTTTGGTCTCACCATATGCGCAGCACCACTGAAGCTCTGATCCTGGAATCGCCCTGGTGTGGAACTACCTAAACAACATCCAGGCAGCAGTGGTCCTGCCATCAGAATCTAGCCAGCTGTGCTTAGCAACACAGAGGTCTGCAATATCTACATGTATAAAATGTACCTAAAATACAGGTGCACCAAATAAATCTTGTAATGTTAAATGCAGTTGAAGAGGTTTTTAGATCTTGTGATAGCAGTGGACCAATGGTGGCGTTAATGACATTGATTCAATCAAGGATGTTTCGTAAAGGTGAGGAAATATACACAGTGTATATTCAGCTGAGCTTGAGATCGATGAGAAATGTCTGGTATTATTGTATTTTTTTTAAAAAACCGTTATTTTTGTAAATAATATCATCTCTTATTGTAGTGCTGTGGAAACAGAAATGAGGGAAGGTGAGAAGACGCTCTAAAGCGATCAATGAGAAATCTATCACCCCTCGCGCCCTCTCTTTACTACACTCTCCTGTCCGATCGCTCGCGCTCTCCCTCTTACTATTTTCCATGCGCGCACGCGTTTGGGGAATTTAGCCTGGCATCCACAAAGAGGGAAGCTGATATCCCGTGAAAATATCACCCCACATCTGTCTCTGAGTGCGGTCATTTTACAACGGCATCAACTAATCGAAAGTCCTGAATACGAGGGATAAGAAAAACGTTTCTTCAGCCTTCAGACACTTCAATCGAGTGAATGTGGCACTTCTGGTGAATTATTTTTTCCCCCTAAAGTCCTTTAGGGACGAACACGTGTTTCTCCAAAAACAGCCACGTCGTTAGCATTCCATTTACAAAAGAGTAAACAGATGTTTATCGTCCGTGCTAACATCATGCAGGAAAGAGGATGTGTTTTGGGGGAGTTTTATTAAGTTAGCGAAGTTAAAGGCAGTGTATCTCATTAATATGTAAATTCCACGTTACTTTTCTCGTTTTCGTCGTCAGCACTAAACTGTTCACTGCTACGGGTCTGAAGTGTAATGGTGCTGTGTGGGCAGTAGATTCACACCAGAGTCCCAGGTTCTGTCAGAGCCATGTCACCATGTACGACGAAACGACCGCAATAAATCTCATTTGTTTAACTGCTGCAGGTGACTCTGTCAAGATCACTGATGGTAGGCTTCCTCACCTCTTACGAAACAAATGTTTAGTACCTGGATCTAATGTTTCTGTATTCAGATTGTAAATTAATTGACCTGAAACATAAGTTTCATAATTCACGTGATATAATCCATACGCATAGATTTACGGTTTTACGTTCATTAAAAAACAGTCAAAACCACTGTCAGGTTATTCCACCGTCCGCTGTGCGGTGACGTTAAAATCTGCATATGTACCAACAGCAGGGTGAGTTAAACGCGCTCTTAAATCAAGGTACACATCACACACCGTAAATACACCGCAATCCTCCCCCAGCAGTACCCAAGGGACGCTGTAAAGAGACAGACAGGCCCGTGACATTGTCAGTTCCTTTAGCACCGTCACCGGTGTTTATTAGATTCATCCAATATTGCTGATAAAAAAAACCATGACAAAGCATGTTTACAGTGTGAGGGCAAAATGACCACATCCTCTAAAATACAAACCAGGCCATTGCAATTGAAGATCCTGAAAGGTGAGCAATCGGTACCGCATGCGGTTATTTCTAGTCGGAACCTACAGAACGACAATACAGCTCTAACGATATTAGGATCAATTCAAGAATAACGCAGGCAGACTTGGCTGTGCGATCTCTCAGTGCGTTCGTGCCCGGCGGAGGTGCCAGCCGGATGTTCACCATTTTTCCCCCTAACGCAGTCGAACCCTGGTGGAGCTCTGTCTCGTATAAGACCCTGTGCATTAATCGCGTACAAAAAGGAGGCGCCGCTATGGTTGACGCGCATAATACAAACACGCCATTTCCATTCGCTATACCAGAAGGAAAATCATGTATGTGTGTCAGAAACGACGCTTCTCACCTCGTAGTTTCTTCCCCATTCTCCTCCCGTGCCAAGTAGCCGCTCCAGTATTGACGTCACGCGCGACACTCTGCAGCAGAATACGCTATGTGTACAGAACGCGAGCCTCTACCACGAAGTCGCGCGGAGAAGCGGAGGGGTGTGATGCTGCCTCGTCAAAGGCTTTGCTGCAACGAGTCAAATGCCGTGCTTAGATTTGATAGTTCATATCGCCGGGATTCGTCGCACTGGGAACACACGGACGACATAATCAGACATAACGGATTGTGAATGCGTGAAACAGCGATAAAGTTCTCACAAAAAGCAGGCAAGCAGGGAAAATGCAACTTCTTAATGGGCTACATGTATTTGTAGTATTTTTCTGACAGGAATTAATACACGTTTGTTTTTGTTTTTGTGGGTTTTTTGAACGCACGTTTGATTAACAATAAGCATATGAGCGGGTTTTAAGGTTGTTTAGAATAAAGCAATCATACACGTCAACAGCATCCGTACTTTATTGACGGATGACAGTCCTGAGATAGTCCTGATAGACAGTCGTGAGACGGTCCTGATAGACAGTCCTGAGACGGTCCTGATAGACAGTCCTGAGATAGTCCTGATAGACAGCCCTGAGACGGTCCTGATAGACAGTCCTGACCTATCAAGATCTTGAACTACATAAAGTCACTATAGACCCGTGGAAACAATCCAGTCTAACAAAGCACTCAGGTCTGCCTATTGATGTGCTTTTTGCAGTACTTTTACCAGTTTACAAGTTCCCCAACCCTGTAGTCAGACAGTGAAGGTGTTAAATGAACAATCTTGAAAAAAGCAGGGTGATTAAGAACTGCAAATTCACATGGAATGGTAAATTGTTTAATCTTATGTATTATTTGTTTAACTAAGTATTTTTCTCTGCTGAGGTTATATGGGCATGTATTTAAGTTTTAGAACGTTTTTATTTGTTTGTTTGTTTGTTTATTTGTGTTTTTAATGCTGTTTTGCCGCTTATAGCTGAAAATGACAAGGTGATTTACAGGTATGTTCAAGATGGCGAACAGTACCCTCTTGTGGTTGGAATTTAAAACTGCATGTAAATGACCATTGCGTTGCGCTGTGTGGGACGATTATGTAAACATACGGTTGAAGAAGGAAACGGTGGCAGTAATTCTGGGTGACGGTCCAAAGCCACGCCTTCTGGAAACACAATCATTACTGAAAAAATAAGACCGATATCCATGCATATTATCCATACCTTTCACCCAACAAAACGAAACAAAAAGTTGCCACAGAGCGAATTAGTTAATAAATCTACAAAATGTACAAAAGCGCTTCATAATGAGCCGCTGTTTGAGAGCATTTTTATGCTTATAAATATGTGTGTATTAAAGTCAGTGTGATTGCTACATGTAGCTTTTGGCTGGCTAGCAAAATGCAAGGGCCACAGTGCTCTTTTCAAGTAGCTATATTAGTGGAAGAATACAGTTTTTTAATTAACTTGTTTCTAAGTGCAGGGTTGACAGTAGGTTTCCTGCTACTGTACAGCAAACGTACATTAATCTGCTCTATACTGCTAAGCCATACAATACAATGATGTTAATTCAGTATCACTGAATCCTTGCTGTGGTTATTCTGGCTATAGAAACCTACCCTGACTACTAAATAATATGCTAACTGTTGCTACTTCCGACATTTTTCCTTTCATAGAGTTCTATACCTGCCAATCCCTTGCATGACATCAGTCATATTTCCTTAGAACTGCAAAACTGCAAAAAAAGTATACACACACACACACACACACACACACACACACACACACCACCACCACCACCAAAGAACTCACATACACTCACACACACACACACACACACACACACCCCTCCACACATTTTTTATTCTGATGTATCAAAAGTGGCAGCCATACTATAGGGTAATTGCTATCCTATCAAACTCTTTTGTACTTTGACTGGCTCCATTTTGTGACACGCTGTGCATTTTCACTCACTCTTTTTTCATGAATGCTTTAGTGTGGATATTATTAGACCCCATTTGCTTAGCAACCATAACATGTGCCTGACATTTCCACAACGTACTCGTTTCCATCAAGAAAATGACAAAGATGAGCAAGAAGAGAGGCGCAAAACCATGAATGAGAAACAGATGGAAAGTGTATCACAAAATCAGCCAAAGACCATGTCAACATTTCACAAACACTAGGTAGAAGGTGATATAAGTGACTGTGAAGCTATAAAAGCCACTCGAAATAAATCACCCCCCAGGCCCTGGAGGACTGGCATTTCCTCCTTGCAGGTGCTGCAATAATATTCTCACCAACAGGGGGCAGCAAAAGATAAATCTACTGTATGGAGTAAAGCATCTGTATTACCTGTTTGCCAGATTCAGCATCATTATCAGCCCCATGTTGGACAATATGAAGAAAGATTAATATGAATCTTTTATTTTACCAACAACAAAGCTATTTTTTGCATTCAGACATTGTTCTCCATCCCAGAACTGAACTTTGAATTCAGATGGAAATACAGTTAAGAGATAGATCACTGATAATACGATGTGTACGTTCATAAATGCCCCAGAGAGTTGTTGAAACCAAAAAAACAAAACGTTTGTTTCTGTTTAACATACAGCATGTTAATGTTTAATACAAATGAAACCTACAGCACACAAAGCATGTGTAAGAGCACTCAGTCTGGTTTAACAACGGATTACACATACTGCATGCAGATAAACTGCCAACTGTAAAATACAGTTGATTCTTAAAACACCCGTGTCACACGTGCAAAGGTGCTTCAGATGGGTGGGTGGCATGTGGTGCTGGTGGGGTTGGGGGGGGGCAGTGTGTACCAAACAAAGACGAAGTGAGTCTTAGACTCCATTCATCAGTGCACTTTTATCAGTGAAGCTTCAAATAAAGGGAACGCAAATTCCAGCACAACGTGGAGAAAAAGTCACTGCGGTCTGAACTAAACTCTGTTCATTCACAGACTAAAATTCTGCACGTTGGTTTAGGCGAGACCTGCGTAATGAACTGAAGCAGTCTGAACTAGCCTCCCCGAGAGAGCAAGATCCGTTTATGGGAAATAGAATCAGCAGAATTGCATCTTAAACAGAGTATTATGTTTTAACAGGTGAACAGCACGGTTAGAACACAGCACCGGGCGAACAGCACGGTTAGAACACAGCACCGGGCGAACAGCACGGTTAGAACACAGCACCGGGCGAACAGCACGGTTACAACACAGCACCGGGAGAACAGAAATGCAGCATTATGCGAATATCCATCCATGTATGTTCAAGCACCAAAGCACCGGCGGTAACCGTGATCTAGTGATGCTTTTTTTCCCTTTTGCCTGACAGAGTTAAACTGTTCGAGAGCTAAATGTCTACTTTTTGAGTGGGTCGTTTGGAAACATGCATGAGAATAAATGTCTCCGGCTGGTTTTCGCAGACTCAAGTGTCGCCCTGCGTGTTCATTTGTTCCGTGGGAAACGCAAGTGAAACCCCTATGAAATACCTTCAGCGGCGAGACACGCCAGAAATCAGAACTCCATTAATGGCAGCGTTGATACATGTATGAGACATGTCAATAATACAGACCTCTGCATTCTTAGCTTGAGCCAGAGATGTTGCCATAGTAACAGAGTATGTCTTGTCAAGTATGGCTCTCGTGTGCGTGCGTGTGCGTCTGTGTGCATGTTTGTGTGTGTGTGTGTGTGTGTGTGTGTTTTCACTGGAACTTATTTGGGCTTTCAGAGTAGGTATGACAACAGGCTATTGAGTTGTTGCATCGATTTGCATGTTAATAGATTTAACAGCCCTGGTATGTTAATTTAGTCCCTGGCAAGAGGTCTCATCAAAACGCTGTCATATTGCCTGAATTAAGATATATATAGAAGCTTTTATGTAAATTATGAGGGATACTTGTAAACTAAATATAGGGGCATTTCGAGCAAAGAGCGAATCGGAGATCACTGTTGTTGTGCAGTGAGTCTGTCGGATGTGGTATCACACTGATGTAGCTTTGCAATCCGAGTGGCTGGTTAAAACTCCAAAGTGCACATATGAGCATTTCGTCGATCAGCGATAGCCTGCCGCACCTGACATTCACAACCCGAGAGCGTTTGAAACACCAGCCGGAGAGCGCTGACAGAAATATAGCTTCTGGCCTTGTTCTTGTGTACTCCGGCGGCAGCAGATCGCAGCCTATTCAGCGTGGAGCCACATATAGCCTGAGCCGTTCGTTTTCTATACAGCCCTTTCATACGAGGAATATCTCCCCACACATGCAGCGGTGGTGTAAAGTGACACTCTTTGACTTCGTGTTGCACATCGGTGGCGTCTAAGGGTTTGAACTCTCTAGACCCAGAACGACGGGGCAAGAGAGCGGCAGCACACGGCCTTCCTCGGCGGGGGTAACGAGAGGGGGTTCGATGTGAGGGGAGACGGGAGTGTAATGAGAGGAGGTGCTGTTTGTTCCATGCGAAAGCCCTTCAGTACATCCCGCCCGCTGGTGCCCATTAACAGAGCAGGCTGCAGTCACCGGTCTCTCTAAATGGAGTCTAAGTGGAATATGGTGGAAGACTGCGGCAAACACACCCAAATAGGACCTTGTGACAGGAATACCATCAAAGGCTATTAAATCTATTTGACTATTAGACCATTTATAAGATTGTAAGGCTATAAATACCATGTAAATGCCATTCTGAAATACAGGTCAAAAAGATTTCAATAGCAAATGGAACTGCTCTTAGGTTTGAAAATGTATTGTTGAAGACAGTGATGAGGGAGTGCCGTCTAAAACGCTGTGGACGTGTTGACTGCCTTTCCCGTAGTTCCGGTATGCTTTGCTGCAGACGAGGGAAGATATCAAATCAAATGGATGATAGTAAAAGCAGGGGGAAGGATCACATCGCGTCACACGTCTTCATTTGTTCTTGTAGAAGACTGAGACACTGATGGTTTTGGCGGTTAAGCTGACCTGTGAGGTAATCTGTCTCCCTGGAGAAAGAGCAGCTGTGGGTTGCAGGCGTAGTGCCCCTGCCCCCCCACCCCACCCTGGGTTAATCCTTAACCTGGGCATCCTGAATCCAGGCCAGCAAAAACACCAGCAGTGCTGGACCATGCTGTGAAGGAATGAGGTTCCCTCCAAAACCCCTCCCCCCAACCTATTTCCTCCTTCCACTTGCTGGGAATGGGACGTGGGTTAATGGTTAAATATGGCCAATATGGATCAATCAAACTCTCAGTCTGAGCTCCTTACAAGAGGGATGGATGGGGACATGAGTCTGATCTCATTCCCATCCACTCCCAAAAGATATGGACAACTGTTCAGCTCTAAGAGGAAGCAGTAACAATGGCTCTACCAAGGGGTGAGCTTTAACAGATCAATGGTACTGGGCTTGTTTGACGTGTAGCATCTTTCATGGTTCGCTTTGACTGACAGGGAAGTAGATGTACTTTTACAGAGACTGCAGACTTACCGGCCTCAGCATCCTCACAACACGATCAATAAGAAAGTAAATATTATCTAGTATTTCACAACAATCACGTTTCACCCTGGTGACAGTTGTGCGATGAGAGGAGAGTTCTTCAAATCAGGAACTGCATGTCTCTGCTGTATACACCTGTTCTCAATCGTAAATGCTGATAATTACTGCAGAGAAGCGACTACATGCATCTTCCCTATGGGATACAACCACTTTGCCATGCTCTGCTCCCACAAGATAACTTGGAGCTTGGTTTTCTTAACTGCACAACAGGAAGCAACTGCAGGAACTCCTTCCATTTCAAGTGTTAATTTCCTCCATTCAATTTGCACGTGCTCTGATCTTCCAGCCACCTATGTCATCGAAGTAATTACTGTGGCCTGTCTGAACCCAGGTAATCACACCACTCATCACAGAGCAATCGTTAACTAGAGCAATAATTACAATAGACATTATTTGGATAGGTGCACGAGTGTGTGAAATGTGAGTCCTGCGTGGCAAAGCACAGAGTTGTGTTTTGGTTTTATTGTGCGCTGAGGGGGTTGTAGTGAAGGGCATGTTCAGTTTGTGATGTGGTCTTGCCCCACACACGGGTCAGAAACGCTTCTTTAAAAACTGTCTTTTCTCAGCAGGGCTACCATTCAGGAGAACTGTAAGAACCTACTTGGCTTCCCACCTCCCCAGGATCTCTGTGGCAATCCATCTTCTGTCAGAGACCACAGTGGGTGAGACTGTACCACAATGTTCCAGGGAGGCAGGAGGTGCACAAGTCACATACATGCTGGGTCTTGTCACAAGGGACTGTTTTTTTTTCCCTTGTAACACCACGACTATATTTCCAAAGGAACTGTTGAAGATCACAACCACAGCTTGATATCACACTTAAAATCTGTCCAATTAGAGAGACAATAGAGTTTTTTGTCACCTTCAAGCTATTTAACTCTACATTTGAAGTTAAATGCTCAATAAGTGTAACTTATTGTCCTATTCCCATCTGGTATAAGAAGTCTCTCAGATAGGAGATCAAATAATAAAATGGTATTTTTAAATTTCATCTTTACCTAATATTCTCAAGATATACAAAACTTAATAACACAGTATGAGCCATAAATAAAACCTTGCTTCATTGATTAATAAGTGCAGGTTGTGTGTATCCACATCTCAAGCATAAAAAAAACACACATCACTTTAATGAGCAGTGTAGAGTTGAGGTTGATTTCAGAAGGAGCTGGTCCAGTGGATGATGAGATATCGTCCCAGAGTGAGGAACATCTACACAGCCTTGAATGATGCTAAGATTTTAAAATGCATTTCACACTGAGTCCAGCCACATGTATCAGATGCTTACCCCTCTCACTAGCTAGGTATCAAAATCCCCCTCACACACACACACACACACACACACACACACACACACACACACTGGGCTTCCCAGAGCTGTTTTCTGAGTTCCCGTAGAGTACCTGTGCGAATCCTGTGTCGAATTTTGCGAAGTTTCCGCCTTCACAGCCTTGTGATTCAGGAGGAAGGTGAGTACAGGGGTATGGTGAGAGAATACATAGGTTGTTTTGCGCTGAGCGATGAGAGAGCTCTCAGCCCACTCGTTTTCTTCATGCCCCTCGGAACGAATGCACATCCGCAAGAATAAGCTTGGCAGTGATCTCTTTGCCAAATCGGCCCGCAAGGAAAGTTGCTTTCACGTAAAATTGATATGAAAGAATTGATGTGATGGAGCTGTGTGCCACAGATCACCTCTCATGCAGGGATCTCCATGGCGATCTGATGAGGGACACTTCATTTGAGGTAACTGTTGCCTCACTGTACCTAAGTGCTTGTTTCTCATTGTCTGACGCTGGAGGTGAACCTCGGGTAGCAGGAGAGCAGTGTGACAGTCCCTGACTACAGCATGTCTCGTTCTCTATCACACACACACACACACACACACACACACAAGGTCTTGTATTCCTTATCTTTGTGGGGTGTTTCCACTGATTTTATGGTGGCTAAATAAATCTATGGTCAAGAACTGAAAAAAAATCTATGAAGAACCAATACCTTGTGATAACCTTTGAGTTTGAGAGCCAGTAGGATCATGTGGCTCATTAGTTCTTCACATACATGCTTTAGTAAAAACGTTTTCTTCAGATGGTCAAGATAAATGTCCTCAAAATGTCAAAATATTCCTATTTTCCTATTAATATGAAGACTTTTGGTCCCAACAAAGAGCTAAATACAAACCTTGAATCCCCACCCCACACACACACACACACACACACACACATTTTTTTTCTCTCTCTCTCATAATCATATTTCCTCCCCTTTTCCCAGTTTCTTGCTCTCTCTTAATTCCTCTTTCTATAATTCTCTCTCTCTCTACTGTCTCATTCTGTGTGTGTGTGTGTGTGTGTGTGTGTGTGTGTGTGTGTGTGTGTGTGTGTGTGTGTGTGACTCTCTGACACACACACACACATGGGTGGCCCACAGTGACATTGCCATCCTTGGCCAAGCCTCATTACTCCAGCACAATTGTCAGCCACACCACAATCACTGTCCCACTGAGCACAGGCTCACACTCTCTCTTACAAGATACCCCCTCCAACTCATGACTACAGTCTGTCTTCTACACAGATGCACAAATGTATGGGATTCAAATCAGAGATGGTTGCTTTTGAGGGATGGCTTAAAAATGACAATTAGTTAAAATTCACCAGCTCAGAGCTGGCCATTAACTCTGTTTCTGGCTTGAAAATTACTCTGTGGTTTAATGTTGGTCTCCAAGCATAGTTTTAAGCTTCCTGAGACTGGTTTGAAGGAAATTTGGTTTAGTCACAGCTATATATTCATGACCAATTTGCGAAATCAGGTGTGGGAAGAGGAGAGAGGGGAAAAGGGATTTGAGAAGAGCATTTCTACAGGTCATCTGGATGGAGCAGAGTTCACCCGGGAGAGAACCAGCACTGGTTATTTCCTTTCCTACCATCAATCCAAAAGTACTGAAGAACAGGTTATATATACACAGAAACAGGCCCATCATATCCACGGAAACAGGCCCATTGTATCCACGGAAACAGGCCCATCATATCCACGGAAACAGGTGTGGCAAACTCCTCGATCAAGGGAATGGGTGTGAGAACGGTCTACAAATTCCACTTGTAGTGAGCTTTTAACCACAAATATTGTCCCACAGCACCTTTCTTTAATATTAAACAGTTGAGTTGTTTTAAGAACAATAATGTAGACGATATAACGAATATCCACTGGGTTACTTATTGTCTTGTTTGTTTTCACGTACATATTTATTGAAACACTCAAGACATTTAGTCTAAGCTTGGAAAATAACCAGTAAAATCCAGTGCTAGGCAGAGCATTAATTTAAAGTTGAAATACAAGAATCTGTAAAAATGTCCCGCAAAATTGTCTGTTTCAAAATGTTATTTGTATCCTCATTGAGTAAGAAACCAGTCCTAGATGCTCTATCCACATGTACTAGTTTAATGTGGACCGTTACTGTATCACATGAAGGCAAAAATCCAGACTGCACTGATGCTAGTTTTTCTATTGTGTTTGAAAACAGTAAAAAATGAAAAGGATAAATTTACTGAAAGAAGAAGACAGAAAAACAGAAAAATGTGCCCTAAAAAACTGACCCTAGAAGTAAATTATATTCTTAAAATGTTTTTCTTAAGGAATTGTCCCGATACGTGCAGTCAAAGCAAACGGAATGCGTCTCTCACCAGGTTGATAGCTGGACAAAGGGGACGGGACATTGCTACAGTTAGATGAGACTCTCGTATTCTGGGGTTTCAGAGTTGCGGCGTGTTGTATGAAGTATTTGGGGCCCTTTACTTTTGCCACTCAATCAAGGACAGCTGTAAATCGTTCTGCAGTGTGATTGAATTGCTTCGAGGCAATTTATCTCACTCAAAATGTTCACCTCTCTATTCCGTTTTGGCGCACTGTGACGCTTAACCCGAGTTGCCATAGAGATGTAGAGACAAGAAGAATAGCTGTAGACAAGACTCCTTGACCCTTGGGTTTAACTTGCCATTTAACATGGTATGAAAACTCCTCAGTGGTGCTCCAATCCATCCCACAGCGTCTTTCCTGACCAGTAATATTAATGAAGAAATTTCGTTTTCGGGACACAATGGCAAGAATTAGACACTTAGGTGTTTGCATAACGAGTTCTTTTACCTCGCCACTTCTCCATCTTAATCACCTGGACTCTCCAAAACACCTACACCCTTCTTCATGATCAGACACGGGACCGTTGGACCGCACGGCAATCGGATAAATTAATCCATGAAGCTTGATTACCATTGGAGGCGTGCGATTATGCTCCCTGATTACAACGCCTGCCCGAGGGCCGTACGCTCCCGGCTACACATCGTCAAGGTGGATATAAAATCACGCAATGATTGCGCCGGGACGGATCAATCTTGTGGTCACGCCATCATGTAGCTTGTCTGAAGTGCAACTATGATTAATACAGACTACTTGAGCCTTATATAGTCCATAACGACACTTAACAAGACCCCCGGCTTTCACATCAAAAAGTCAGGCTTTTACATCCTCCTAAAGCAAACACTTAATTTGACGGGCATTGTGAATGTATCGGTTTCAGTTTAATAGACGGTGGCTAGACAACAAGAGAACTTTAATGTCATGTTTTCAGAAATAGTCGTAGATCGGGAGGTCTGTTCGAATACTTAGGCAGTATATGTGCAAGAGACTTTCACTTGTCATGATTGGCTGTGCAGTAACAATTGCTTGGAAACGTCATGACAACTGCCTTGATGATTATGATTTCCATGTTTGGGAACGACATCTGTTTGGAAACAGCAAGTTCACAAATGTTCCCCTAACTGACATGGCTGCTAAAATATTTAATGATCAAGTCACATCAAACTGAGCTGATGTGAAGCAAACTCCTGTATGTCTGACTCTCTCTATGTCTGTGAAAGCCTCTCTCTGCTTACAATATGTGACATATAATGTCGACTGGTCTGCACATTCTGTCATACACAGTCTCTTGTAGGAAACTCTACAACATCACTACAGCCCAAACATTTCAATGGACATTCCTCTCCCCTGCTCTCCATCTATGGCCCGCTTTGTTTTCTGATTCCAGGAGTGCAGAGTTGGCATTAGTGGGTACCCTATGCCTCATAGCTGCTGTAGAGTGCCACGCTGGCAGGGTAGTGGGTCGCATGCTGCTCATGGTGGAGTCAGAGAGGCAAAGCAGGCTCTTACATACGGGGAGTGGGCACCACCGCCCGCCAGCCGGCTGCATCGCCCGCCACAGGGGCGGCGTACTCCCCGGGGAGCCCACTTTCGCCCTGCTGCCCTGACCGCAACACATTGCAGAGAGTTTGGCAGCCAAGCACGGGAGAAAGCAGGAGCACCTCCTGGGCCTCCACGGTTCAGGATGGAGGAGAAGCATTCTCACTAGAACCCCGGGCACCGTGCATAGTGGACACATCATGGAAAGAAAGCGCTTTCAGCCGCTCTGAGGTCGAAGCAGCTGAAATGAAAGCAGGTCTCTTATCGAGACAGAGAAAATGCTCTCTCCTTTTCTGATAGGTCTGAGGTTGCATGTTCAGTTGTGAGCCTTTCCAAAGCCTGGTGAACTGCCGTTTGTCTTGAGTACAATTTAATGCACAGTCTTCATTTCCTCTGGAAGCTGCAGTACATTCAATTGCCGGGTCAAGTCTTTGACTATAAGAAGGTCACTCTCCCTCTCCCTCTCTCTCTCTCTCTCTCTCTCTCTCTCTCTCTCTCACACACACACACACACAAACACACACACACACACACACACACACACACACACACACACACACACACACACACAC
>JAOXYF010000006.1:17870234-17897228 GCA_028565775.1 Sternarchorhynchus goeldii | reverse complement strand
TCTCTCTCTCTCTCTCTCTCTCTCTCTCTCTCACACACACACACACACACATACACACACACACACACACACACACACACACACACACACACACACACTGAGGCACCCTTGTGGTGAGCAGAATTCTCCTACAATCCTGCAGCATGATCCATTGAGTCACACCATGGCCTAATGGCTGTGGTCAAAATTTTAGTAGAGAAATTTCAAGATAAGACAAAAAGGGGCAGATTCTACCCTACCTAAGGGTACTATGGGTACTGTAAATCACCATGAGGGAACAGTTCTTTAAAAAATCACTGGGGCATATTGAATTACAATGTCAGCTGGAAGCAACTGCAAAGATAATTGAACTAATTGATAATTGAGCTAATTGATAATTGAGCTAATTGTGCAATTTAGGGAAAAATTAAAGTGTCAATCATCCTGACAAAATTAAATGTGAAGAAAATGTGCTGTTAGTGTTTACACTATTACTGAATATTGCTGGCACAGTTGTCCTTGTAGGTATGAAACGTGTATTTGTAAATACTCGTGTATGTGTAAATCAAGTGACCTTTGCTTGAATTAAAGACTCTTTTGTTGAAGTAAATATGATTACTCTTTAAAAGACTCAGGAAATAGCTTTATTCATAAACATTTGTCATAAAAATAACAAACATCAATGTTCATTCAAAGTATGTTGTATAAACCTTTTTTTTGTCGTAGTATATACAAAGTGGTTCTCTCAGTAGAGGAAGAGATTAAAAATAACTTAAGGCAAGTTTCCCACGAATATTTTCCAACCAACCAATCTGCCTAGTAAAATACAAGTGTGATATGACTGTTGTAAGATTCTTATATTTTCATGTATAAGAACTACTGAAAAAATGCAGCAATGTGTGCTACCTAGTTACTCAACAGCAATGTTAGCTTGTGCTAGTCTATTCTCAATGTTAGCTTGTGCTAGTCTATTCTCAATGTTAGCCTTGTGCTAGTCTATTCTCAATGTTAGCCTTGTGCTAGTCTATTCTCAGTGTTAGCCTTGTACTAGTCTATTCTCAGTGTTAGCCTTGTGCTAGCCTATTCTCAATGTTAGCCTTGTGCTAGTCTATTCTCAATGTTAGCCTTGTGCTAGTCTATTCTCAATGTTAGCTTGTGCTAGTCTATTCTCAGTGTTAGCCTTGTGCTAGCCTATTCTCAATGTTAGCCTTGTGCTAGTCTATTCTCAGTGTTAGCCTTGTGCTAGCCTATTCTCAATGTTAGCCTTGTGCTAGTCTATTCTCAGTGTTAGCCTTGTGCTAGCCTATTCTCAATGTTAGCCTTGTGCTAATCTATTCTTGCTTCGTCACATTACACACTACAAGAGCAATGGGAGCTAGATGATGTATAGTTCATTAATTTATATACACACATATACTGGGATCAAACCCTAGCGCTGTCAAACAGTGACACACAAGTTTTGATTGACATAACATTCGAGCGCCTGGTGTCTGATACTTTATTAAGTCAGACAATGTAAACTTGTACTTTTCCAGCATATTAAGAATTGTTCTCTCTTACATATGGACTCAGAGAATCTATTACATCTCTCAATGAGGTCTATCTTGCCCTTAACACACACAGAAAACATTGCGAGTAAGTTCATAAATAAATTTTCAATTTCATTTTCGATATCCAAATCAGAAACCATGGAAATATAGGTAAACGGTTAGAAAAATACAAATGATCATAGTCATATAAATATATTTATTTTTCCACTTACGGTGTAAATGTGACAATTATAGGATAAATTCCTTGTTAAACAACACAATTACCATTCAATAGCATAGCAACAGAAAATAAACACGTAAAAGGAAATAACATTATAAAAACCTTAGCACAAATTAACCACAAGTCGCGGTGTGACCAAGGTTTATACCACCACCATGATGTAAGACGAGGTAAGTCTCACTTCCGCAGTGAGGCGTCAATTATTAGATTAGCTTATTAATAGTATTACGTGAACATAAACATGCATTTTCAAAGAAATATCAAACAGGTGGCCACATTAGAATATAAAAGACTCAAAAGCACGAATTAAAAGACTCTTAGTTCGAAAGTGGAGATAAGTGCAATACATTCCAGCGCTGCGTTGTACCGCAATAAAATTCAAAAATCGAGGTCGGAGCTGTTCCGTAGTAAAAGTGCTGAACTGCGTTTAAAAACACTCGCTGCTCTGCACGCTCCCTTAGCCTAACAATTTGACGATATATATATATGTATATATATTACCAGTTTATGCAGTTGCTGCACAGAGAGCAAGCGGCACGAAGGGTTTGTTAGGGAAGATCCCCTTTCGAAATTCGGTACCCTTTAAAGCACGCTGCTTTATGAAAACGTTCTCTAACACTCCTCAGTGGATCCCACGCTCAAACCAGGATACTTTGAGCAAGCTGCCACGCAATAATTGTGATCGATAGCCTAATCAACTGTTTTACAAAGCTTAAATCTTTCGAGATTTGACATCGTGCACACCAAAAGCGCATTTTGCCTTACAGACTTTATTCAGATGGCCTCGGGAAGGGTGAATGGCCATGAGTTTAATACTTGGGGCTTCAGCTCCATTTTCTCTTTCTGTTTGAGGTGCACGCGGCCGTGTCGTTTCCTCTCGTCGCTCCTGGCGAAGCGCTTACCGCATACGTCGCAAGAAAACGGTTTCTCACCCGTGTGAGTCCGGGTGTGGGTGGTCAGGTGATCACTTCGACTGAAACTACGCAAACAGATGCGGCACTGAAAAGGCTTGTGTCCTGTGTGGATACGGATGTGTCTGTTGAGCTCGTCCGATCTCGAGAAGCGCCTATCGCAGTTTTCCATTGGACAGGTGAAAGGTTTTTCCTTGGCAGGTCCAGTGGAAGAAGTGGCGCTCTTCTTCGCTCGAGCTGGCTTTTGGGCCCGTGTGTAAGTCTGACTGAAAGATTCAGGCAACAAAGATGAATACAGTATTGAATCTATAGTCGAGGTGGCGTACGTTGCGTCGCACTGTCCAGATAAGGGCTGGAAGTCAATGTTTGGGAATATAGCCGGTTTCAAAAGATTATTCGATGACATATCCATAACTGGGGTAGAATAGTTAAACATGGGCGTGCTGAAACTCTGGGTGCAGGTTTCCCCAAAGCTCTGTTCCTGTTTAATGGCGCCTTCTACTTTGAACTCCATCTCTGGGTTAGAACACATGGGAGAAAACGAGTCCAGCAGCTCCTTCACGTCCACCTGTTGATCAGGTGGAAAATCACTCGACATTGGAAAGGTCTCTGCCCGGAAGCCCGTGTCTAAGTAGCTCTCGGATTTGCTGAATGAGCTCCACTCGTAACAGCTGCTCTCGAATTCATTTTTTACAACCACTGGAAATGTCGCGGCCTCAGACAGCGGCTCTGTACGCTCAACCGAAGTTTGGGTGGGAGAGCCAAAGTTCATGTGGGGTGGGACAGACTCTTGAGCCTGAGTTGGAGCCTGCGTGTCTGGATAGCTGTTGCCCTGCTGCCCAGGGGAATACAGCGGAGGAGTGGTGCTGCCAATTGAGCAGGCGGAGGCCTGTCCCTGGATCCCTGCGTCGCCGAAACTGCCGCGACCGCTGTCCGCTGAGGGGGGGCTCGCGTACGGCGCACTGGTTGCGTTCTGCTGCGCTTCGGAAATTGGAGTCGTTGAGATGCCGACGATCTCGGTGATCATATTGAGCAGTGTTTCTGTGCTGCAAGGAGCTCCCTGAGATGCCTCGACATAGAAACTGCCTGAGTAGGCTAGCGAGGTATCGTAGCTTCCTTTAGGGCCGTGACAAGCAGTGTATTGATCCCTATTTGTGGGCTCGGTTTTGGGAGTAATTGTCGTTTCTATTGAAAGAGAAAGAACAGAAATGCGTCATTAGCTACGCTACACTTTGAATAGGTCGAGCTCATTTTCCTTCTTTTGCAAATTTTATTTATTTTTTTTTTTACAATTGGTTACATAAGTAAGAACTAGCTACGAAGATACGCAGTGGGGAGACATGGGTGGACCCTCATAACTATACATAAAAAATAAAGCCAGTGCAAATCCTGACGCACCAAGAGCAATAAACTTATTCATTTATTGAACCGCGTTGCAAAAAGTATTTTCTATGGCGAACTCACCGTGTTGAAACTGGGCAGGCGCAGTCCGTTCTACATCCCTGAAGATATTCTGGTTATCTTTCGCACCGTTACTTTCCATCCCAATAGCAGAGCTGTTACAATTTTCAAACTGTGGGTAAAAAGAGTCTTGAGAGTTCAAATCCATGTTATTAAGCATGTTTATAAAAACAAGATGCCAGTACCTATCAATCCAAGTGTATTGGAGAGAGGAAAAATAGAATTGCAGTTGTGCTTCTGTTCTGCGAAATCGGTTCGATAATTAAGTCCGTAAAGGCAGTTGTCCAATAAAAAAGTAAATAATCTGGAATTCCCCTTTTTTCTTAGATCTGCGATTGCAGTTCGATGTTCTCCCCTTATCTGTAGCTGCGATTCTCACACCAACGGCTTCCCTCCGTTCCGCTTTTATACGGTTGGTCTGACCGACCGTCCCTCCTCCCCATTCATTGTCTCCGGTGAGAGGATTCCCCGCTGCGTGTCATCTTAGTGGCCATATATGGACAGAGGATGTGACGGGCTTCCCCAAAAAAGGAGAGCTACGTTCCTGACGCTCTTACAAGTCTCTTGTAAGTATATCGGAATGAGGCAGAGCCATGCTCAAGCTTCGTGAATATGTTTATGAGTTGGAAATACAGGCCTACCGAATTTTCGACGCGTTAAAAAAAATAATAATTGCGGAGTAATTTTATTGAACAAACGTGTCGCAAGCAAGAAATCACTGGAATTCGACTCATGAGAACAACGCAGAATGTTACTTAATTGGATCGTTGCTACCATTTAAACGTCCACTTTATCCTTAATCAAATTCCATTTATAGAAATAGCTGGGCATTGATAGAGCAACGAATGTAATAAGGTTGTCTTAATATGTTCAAAGAAGCTATGTCTGCGCAATTATTACATACGTGCTGAAGTAATATGTGGCAAATAAGTGGAAGGAAATAAACACAGAAAATGAACAAAACGATCGAAGTTTGGATACGGTTTTTTTTAACGGTTGCTTAATTAATATCGTTCCTATTCCAGGCCTAGCAGCCGTTCTGAATCAATCACTATTTTTGTTTAATTGTCCTAAATCAAAGCAGGGGTAGAATAGAAATTCTGGAGAACACATATAAAAGCTGGACAAAACTCTGGCATTTGAAGGACTCAGCGATCAATAAGACTTCACACGAGCACAGAGGTGTTCATGTTTACACGTTGACATTTAAAACAAAAAATCCCTCTTATTGTATATTTTGGCTTATAAGAAACACGAAATATAGAATATAGACTCGAATAAAGTTAAGAAATTACGCAAATTCAGCGCTTGCTAGACAATTGTAAATATGCCTGCTTTAATAATTTTGAATTGACGGTTTCGGAACGCTGATGAGAGCGTTTATATCAGCACCATGGAGAGCGCCACTTTAAAGGCTATTCCACACTATTGCTTATGAACCGGCATGAAGTGCAGTGCAAAGACGATAGCAAACTCTATCAATGATACTTAATTGCCCGATGCAACGCAGCCGCATGTTCAAATAGTCACGAGCGTGCGTAAATGTAGTTACGCACCTGTTTAATCAATCAGCATATTCGTGAAGTGAATGAAAGTTCTTGCATTTAGGCACGTTTCCACGCAGAATACTAAGGACTAAAAAATATACAAATCAATCGTCAAACTGGATGTGACGACGCGCTGAGTGTCCTTCATACTTATTATGATAATTACACAATCGCACTCGTCTCGAAAATGCAAATAAGTCTGACATTCTCCTGAACAAATCGTTTTCACCGCGGTAATGTGCTCTTATTCAAGGGCCCAACGTGTTGCCTCTCGCAACGGGCGGTCTCTTCCAGTCGACCCAAATCTATTAAATAGTTCATAACACCAAGACGCTGTTGTGGTAACTGCCGAGCAGCGCTCACCTCTCGCCTCTGCAAAATGCCACGGAGCTCGGTAATGGCTTTATGTAATGCTTTGCATTTATGAAGATTATTGCACTGAAGCAATGCAATGGACGTAAAAGTGTAACAAGACGAGTACGAGACAGTATGTGTTCAAAAGATCATTCACGAGGTAACGTCGATTGATCCGAATCGACGTTGTTTCGTAGGGGGGGGGGGGGTGTAATGCAACAGATGACTCGTTAGCTTACCTTTTCCAATCTGCAACGCATACGAGTCGCTTTAAATAAACCCACGCTTATAACTGATTTCACAAGCAAAATTAGGGGTGTCAGTTTAGTTATAGGATCATTTCAGTTTACTGATATATAAATGTACAGTTTGCTGGGCTACAGCGCCTAAGAGCGTGGAAACGGAGTGTCTGGCATCTACAGCCGTTCCCTTCTGGAGAACTGTTACTTGCTGCCCATCTGCTCTTTTAAATCATTTTATTTCCAATGGCAGTACAGTCACCCTGACTCAGTCACCGTTAATCGCGTCCATTCAACATTTTTCTTTCGCTCTGGCTTTAGAAACATTATTTTGTTTGTACTGCAATCAGGGTATATTCAATGGCACGATAGAATAGGGGAAAATATAATAATTTCTACAGACAACAAAATTTGGTGCATTGACCTTATCTATGATTGCATGTGGTTACATCATGGTATATTACTTTGTAAACTGTTATCTCTAGCACTCTCTTCATTAGCTGTTCCTAAAATTGGACGGATGGACAGACAGACGGACAGACAGACAGACAGACAGATAGACAGATAGATAGTGTTTTTGAAGTAACATCATAGGTATGGTCATTTGGGAGAAAATGAACTAATCATATCAGATGCTATGCTAATAGTACCAGACTTTGGGAGTCTTTAGAGTTTCACGGTAGCCATGATACGTACACGCCATGATACTGCACTCCATAACACTACACTCCATGATACTGCACTCCATAACACTACACTCCATGATACTGCACTCCATAATACTACACTCCATGATACTACAGTCCATGATAGTACACTGCATGATACTACACTTCATGATACTACAGTCCATGATAGTACACTGCATGATACTACACTCCATGATACTACAGTCCATGATAGTACACTGCATGATACTACACTCCATGATACTACAGTCCATTTCCCTGCAAAAGATTTTGGATACATTTTTTTCTTTTTTGCTGTTTCGAGATTCATTATCTGGGAATAGCAACATTTGCTTCTGGGTGAATGGATATATTTCTCTGTTAGATGATTGCTAATTTAGTGCAGGTGACATGATCACCTGTAAAATTGAGGCCCCTGGTGCATAGCTGTGTGCATTTCCATGCAAGATGAAGTGAAGGGAGAAGATCTTTTGGAGCTCTGTCAGCAGAGGAGGAATCAGAGTCCCACCCCCCACCCCCCGCCCCCACACACATCATATTTCTGCAACATGTCCCACATTACAATTCCCCTAAAGGCACCGGATAAAACCCATCAAACCCAGGGAACAATGAAGCTTCTAAGTAACCACAAAAAGGGAATGGGCGAGTTACCATCAGTGAAACCTTGGCCGGAAACACGACTCACTATAAATACAAGAGACTCGCCTCAGCTGCCAAACTGTTTTTTTTCCCTCTCCCTCTCTCTCCCTTCTCTCTTCGCAATCCCAAGCCATCTCTTTCTCCACGCATGATTATATACCAGTGCTCAAGCCACCGCAAGAAAGACAGAGAAAGAAGCGGAAGCGTGGTTCTTTTGAAGCAGCGGTTCATCTTTTTCCCTCCTTCCTCTGCCTCTCGAGTGTGGGAGCAGGGTTAGGGAAGCCCGGTGCTGTGTCAAAGCCCCTCTCTGCAGGGCTGCAGGTCTCCCTCGCCTTCCACAAATACACCTTGCTCGCCCACCCTCACACCTGGGAACCTGTCCACATCTCTCAGGTGGGGACGGGTGTGAGTAGCGCTGCTCTTCCTGATCGTGACTGCAGAGGGCTAAAATCACCTTACCAACCTGCCCCAGTGAGCCACCTGAATGGCAGCCCACCCCCAGCGCCCTTGCCCCACCACCCGTTCTCTCCCAACCCCCATTCCAACTGCCCCAAATCCTTCACAACTCCGAAGGAGGAGATGAGTTACCTGGGCCAGTTCCACCTACCTCCAACCATTACAAACTGAGCACTCTCCACCTTGGCATGAACTAATTCATTTGTTTTATTCCTAGACTGGCCAGAGACCCGCATCAGGCCTCTGAAAGATTCTAATAGATGAAGGCATTATGATGATGGGGGTATCCTGCCTCAATCCACACCTCCAATAAGAAGCAGCACACAAAGCATAGTTTGCTTAATCCAAACGATCCTGCTCAAGTCTGTCTCCTCCTACTGACGATGAAGTGAAACACTCTGCCCTGAATGCTTCCATGCACTGCAGACTTCCATAACAACAAGCCTTACAGTGGTAATCCAATAAAACCCTTTCAGCAAATTCACCTTTTTTTTGAAGCTCAACTGCAGTGAAAACGGACGAGCCCTATTCAAACAAGCAGATCGCCGTTTTTTTTGAGGAAACCGACTAAGAATGTTACTGCCTTTCTCTCTCTCTCCTCTCGCTAACACAAGTAACTATGGTAACGGGCCCTCTGCATGGCACTAGTGCTTCCACACGCTCTCCAGAAATAAAACTGTTAGGCTAAGAGTGAACAGGTAAAGACAAAAGATCCTGGGCGAGGTTATTTATAGCCACAGGTTTACATAATGTTTACCCAGACTGTTGAATGCGGAGGGAGGGAGGGTGGCGAAGGGGGTGGCGAAGGGGGCAGTTCTGGAGCGCAAAAGGGGCAGATGAGGGTCACGATTGGGCTTGGAGCCTCCAGAGAGAGCGACTGTTTCCCAGAGGTCGCACTGAAAAACGTATGTGCAGGGTGGGGCGAGAGCCTGCAAGGTGTGGGCTTACTGTGGGGATACATGGATCAGAGGAGGGCAGGGAATAGAAAACTAAAGTGAGACACACATGACCAGGAAAGAGGAATGAAAGGTAATGTAATAAATATATAAATGCTATCATGCTATGGCTAGAGGGAGAAGAGGGACCAGTCTGGAGCTCAGGAGAAATAGAGAACTGAAATGGTGTGCTGGGTACGGTGGGGTTTTTAACGCAGGGCTGGACGCTCGGGAAACCAGCGTTGGATGGAGGATCTCATGGGAGAGGCTGTACAGGCGAGCGTCAGCGGGACACCTATTACATCACCTCCCGACTCACTGAGGTAACGAGTGTTTACGAGTGAGAGCAAAATATGTGCGGGGGGAGTGGGGTACTCCGCAAACGGCGAGAAGAGGCTGGCTTTAGCCAAGAGGCTGCATGAGCCGCGTTCTCCGCTGTCCGCGCGAGAGCACGGCCGCAACGTCAGAGTACAACGACGTGGGAGGACAGCTGAAGGCCTGATAGCTGCCTGGCAAAAACACGTCAACGTTTGTCTCCTTGAAAGCTGCACGGCTGTGCTAAGAGTCATAAAGGCTGTGCAGAACGGCAAAGTAAAATAAATATCAATGTGAGTTAAGAGCACGGTGGACTGCCTCTACTCAGACTCGACTTTAAGTGGCAGCTTCGATGAGAAATAATCAAATAAAGAAAGAAATATTCCTTCCTCATGAGCTGACATGTTCAGTCTTTTTTTTATTTTTTTTATTTTTCAATGTGTGGGCAAATTTATTTATTTATTTTTTTGGTAAATTTATCAAAAATAAATAAATAAATAAATAAAATTCCCTCCGAGCATAATGAAAGAGCTCCCTCTAGCCAGCGTGTGTAGGCATGAAGTCCCCAAGAAGTGAAACACTGCCGAACCACTAGGGTGGCAACGCTGAACGGCAAGGCGCCTCGCCGACCCAGAAGAGGCAGAGCCATCTCTTTATCACGTATTTAATAAAGAGAACTTTGAGCATGTGCTGCATTAATTGTCCCCATTATGGGGAGAAGACAGCTCTGTATGGCAGTGAGTCACACACACTGGTCCGATCAAAAGAAGCACACACAGGCTCAGAATCTCATCAATGCGCAAATGGACCTCCTCTGACTCATCTATTTATGCCTGTGTGCTGAATCCTGCTAATGCTCTTTTGGCTATTATCCCATTGCTCCGTGAGAAAGGGTCTATGGAAGGGGAGAGGAATTGCGCAATGAGTTTTAGTCACACCGATCCGTACAAACACAAAGAGGCGTGTATCAAACGAGGGCTTGCCACGAGGGGATGCGGGTTTCCGTGTGAAGGGATGGAAATCATTGTGTGTGTGTGTATTTGACATAACACAGGCTGAGAATGGGCACTGAGTCTTACTGTTCCCCTGGCACCTTCCATAGCTGTACGTAGGGGTCACTTCATATAAAGGTCAAGAACTTCATTATCCCAGGGCTACATCACCACGCTGGCGATGATGCAATCAGAAAGGCAGGATCAAAGGGGAGAAAAACAGAGTGACGTCCATGCCTTTAATTTACCCGCCTGAGTACAACACGTGAGCGATAAACTATGTATAAGCCTCTTGTATAAGCTCACATCCCCAGAGGTGGTAGCGGAGGAGGGGGGAAGGGGAGGGGGCCGAAATGATCAAGCAAGTAATGACTTTTGACGGAGAACAGGCAAACAGCGGTAGGTAACGATATCGGCGATGGATGTTCTGAAGTACATGTTGGCGTGTGTAAGGCTGCATGCAGTAAATCTCAAGACTGAGAACATGCAGAGCGATCTGCTATTTTTCGCAGTTTAAAAGCTGCAGCTCAGCTGCCAGGGAGCAGGTCTATTTATAGTGCCCTAACCTTCCTGCTCCAAGCTCTGCTTCTGTATCTATTCAAAAAACGTAAAGCAATGAAACACACTGCGCTTTGCTCCGTGGTGTGGGCACCGGGTCACGTGACCACCACCGTCGACTGAAAGCAGACTGACTGAGACCCGGGAAACTTCTCAGAGAAGAGATGTTGGAAAAGTCAGCGCACACAGAGCCATCCTACCTCTGGCTACCATCGTCAACAATCTGGCGAGAGCCAGAGCGCCGTGCCCGTTGCCCGGGGCGCCTCTCCATGGAAACCACGCTTGGCAGGAAGGAAAAAAAGCCACCAGGCTTCGTCTGGCCCGCGTGGTGTAGCGATGCCAAGGGCTGGTCTACTGCATCTCCATCACACGTTTGTCCAGTCCACTCTGCCATCACCATTCTGATTACCATACAGAGGCTTTGCCTCACAGAGCCGGATCTTCAAAGTACGGACGCTAAAAGGGCGAGTGTGGAAACAACTAGAAGTGTGGAAAGAACTCATTGTTGCTAGGGTTGGGTTGTGGAGTTCAAAACTTAAGCCATACTATTATTTTTGTGCATGCAGAAGTCATTATTATCATGTTTCTAATGGGAAACTCTGCAACACATGAAGGACATTTTTCAATGAATGTGACAAACCTTGTTTGAAAAGCTGTTTCTGCAGGGTTGAAGATTTTTAGAATTCATTGCGGAAGTCAATTAAACTGAAGAAAGACCTTGTAGAAAGTTATTGATTTATTCCGTAGAACACACCTGAACACATTGAACAAAACAACAGTACTGTATGCTTGCGGTTACATTAAACACTTTTGCCCGTGTATTTTGGAACAATCAGGCAAACCATGGCAATTCTCACCTGAGGACAGACTAGGTACATTAATCCGGTTTTAGAAAGTCTGATTTACAAAATTATCTTGATGCATCATTGTAAAAATGTGTATTTCAACAACACCTCTTGTTTTCCAGCATAATGTGAGTGCACTTGAAGAAATTAAGTAGTTAAACATTTAGTCAATAACATTACAGTTGATTAGACCGATAATGGCACATGTTCATAATTTATTAGAAACACCGGACCGGTGGGCCAGTTAATAATCTTCAGCCATTATGAGAACTACAAGAGCTGACCAGCCGGTAAATGGATGACTACCCTGTCCCCTCCCTGTACTGTCATTGTACTGTTCCCAGATATAGCCAGTGTCCTGATACTGTTGGTAAACATTGTTGATTACATTAGTCCTGAGCTCTTGATAGAGAACGACAGCCTTGTCCTGGTACGGACCCTCCTTTGTGCTGTAGTGGTACAGTGCTCTTATTGCCAGGTAGTTGATGTTTATCCATATGGCCCCGCGCCAGTAGGGGGCGTCGTGTTCCGTGTTGCGCTTCATATAAAGGGGATCCGACCGCGAGAGCGAGCGCAGGCCGTAGGGCGTCCACAGGCGGTCGGGATCCCGAATGTCCCGCAAGATGTGTTCAAGTTCTGGGGAGTCGGGCGACAGTATGTGAAGCATAAATGGGAAGAGACTGACGTAGCCGAGCGCGTTCACGAACTGAGGTTTGGGGGTTTTACGCACCGCACGCACCATCCGCGCCACTGGGAACTGGTGCCTGGGCTGCCCGGGGGGCACGAAGACCTTCTCCTGCTGAAGCAGCACGGCGGGGGTGTGGTTGCCATAGTCGCAAAAGGCGTGGAGGTGCTCGGACCAGTGCAGTTGGTTCAGGAGGTGGTTGTCCGCGAGGGTCAGGTGGGTGCGCTCGTACTCCTGATGGGGCTCGCCGAGCAGCAGCGCCACCTTCGCCATGATCCCCGATGCCAGAACCATCCAGCAGTGCAGGTCCACGTGCCTCTCGTCTGCGGAAGGGTGCGAGGCGCGGGGGTAATCGTCCAGCCCGGACGTCAAGGTCTTCGGGTTGAGGAACAGATTGGCGTCCGTGTCCCTACCTCTCCAGCGGTACGAGTTGGGCAGAGGTCCGGCCTGGGTCGTGTTATACCACTCGAACCACGTCTGGAGTCTGGGGTACAGCCTGCGAAGGAAAGCCAAGGCGTCCCCGGAAGACTCCGCATCCGGACGGGTCTTCAGCTGCTTCACCAGTTCGTCCAGGACCAGGAAGAGTGTGGGGGGGTTGGCGTTCTCGTTGCGCTGCACCACAAACTCCGAGGGAACTTTGCTGCGGGACTCGTCACCCAGTATCTGCTCGCGCGGGATCCAGCCCTCTACGTTTATCAGGTCCAGCCAGTGGGCTATAGTCTCACGCGTCACCTGTGGGTCCCACTTGCTGAGGAGGAGTTGGTGAAAGCCCTCATCCCACAGGAAACCCCTGGGAAAGAAGGAACGTGAGGGCACTGCGGTGAACAAGGCGCCTTCAGGGTAAAGCAAGGGGTGCTCGTTATAACTGGACTGGACGACGGACTGGCCGAAAAAGTAACCCATGCCTCCAATCATGTTGCTGAAAGCAGCTTTGCCGAACTTGACCTGGCCGGGGCTAAACCTCTTAGCCTGGAGTCCGAAAGTCCTCTCAAACTTGTCGTCAAAAGCTGCCTTGTGTGCCTCCAGCTCCTCCGTCAGCACCGAACCGACCAGCTGGTCGGGCCGACTGTGGAAGCTCCCGGACTCGAACAGAACTTCGATCTGGAAGGGGGTTTGGACGGTAACCTGGTGCACTAGGAAGTCGCTCTCTATACGGCTGTCCTTCTGCTGCTGCGGTTGGGGAGGAGGTTTGTAGGTATCCACGGCGATGTAAGCCTTCCTCTCCCCAGAGGGCGGGCTGAAAACAAACCGGCGACTCAGGCTGTTTCTCACTATGTCTGTCAACCTGTCCAGACTAGGGCTCAGAGTCTGCAAGTAATTGTAGCTGTGGAGAAAACCATAATAAAACATCACGGCTCATCAAAAACACAGCAGGGGCTACTTGACTATTGTCCCTTTTATTCTGCTGCCACTGATCTTTGATGATGTCGTGCTGAAAACTGCCGGATGTCAGTAGTTTATCACCTGTCTCTACACAGATCATTGACTTGATATGAAGATTGTGCAAGAAGGCTAAAGCTTCAGGCATAAGAAATGGAAACTTGCCCTTTAGGCTCAGCGCCTCCGAATTTCAGTTCTCTTAGGATGTTAGGATGTTGTGAACACGCCTGTTCACAATGTTACTGTAGTTATCGCAAAGGTTTTTGACAACTGAATCAATTTCTGTTGAGATCATGAGTGACTGTATCTTTTAAACATCATGGTTTTCTGAGGTGTGGTAAAATGGAACAATCACCATTGGTATTAGATGACAACTCTGACAGATATTTAGTTTTTGGTTCCAGCATAAGCATACATGTCATGTTAAAAATAAATCAATAAAACCTCACACCTAGTGAGTTAACATATACCCTGAAGCACTAAAAATCAGCTTTAAATGGAACAGCAAGCACTACACCGAATACTCTTGCTCTCTCTCATTTAAGATGATCTCAACACTACAACGATTTTGGAAAACAAAGCCAATGCCTTCTGTAAGTGTGACACAGTGGCAGAACTTTCTTGCTAATATCTCAGCCCATGCAGGTGTGTTAAGAGACAGACGCTCTAATCGGAGGTACCTGGCATATTTTCCACCAGCCGCCTCTCCAGCGGTGGGTCTGCGAAACGTGATTTTGAAGTTTCCCAGTTCTTCTGACGTGCCGGTGACAGAGCTCAGACGACTCCCATCCTCCACGTGAGCGCGCAGGGAGCCCTGGGTGTCCGTGGCAACGTAGAACATCAGCGAGATGACAGGAGTGTGGGGGGCGGAGCTCTGGGAAAAGACATAGGGGAAAAGGTAAACATACCATACCAGTGTGTGAGGAACCAAACTATAAACAGAAGTACTGAACATTCGTGAACACACACATTTTTGTCCATTAACAATACGATACTGACTGTCAGTACTTTAAGAATGATTTCCATAACTGCAGAAGAAGTTATTACAAAACATAAAGGCAAAAGCTTCCAACCACTCTGGTAACAAGACAACAGACTGGACAGGTACTAGAGTCAGTGCCAGGTGTAAAAGCTGTTTCCTAAGGCTTCGGCGACATGATCATCGCCCGTCAACGTGTTCCTCAGGTCTGCTTACGTGCTGTTTGGCCGTGATCCTCCACGACCAGTCTCCGCCGTGATCTCCGCCCGGCCGCTTCACAAACTCCGTGGTGAGGGTGAAGTCGCTGTCGTGGATCTCCTGCACGCCGAAACTGACGCCGTCGTGCATCAGCCAGCCGTAACCGGGCAGCCGGTCGCCCTGCTCGCACGTGTGCCGCAGGCTCACGTCCATGTCGGAGAACTGACGCATCCACATCATGCCTCGAGAACCACAGAGAAGAGAAAACGTTACATCACTACAGCCAGCGCCCACGGGACAAACGCGGCATTCGCAGGCCCCGCTGTAGACTGTCTGATGTTACTTATATAACGAGAAAAAACGAACTGTAACAGTAACCTCACCTGTGACGACAGACCTTGGACTTCGGGTTTTCATGCCAAAGTACACCTGGGGACGGTAGGAGCCCCAGAACCTCTCAGGGGACACACCGGCACTGGTGCTGTTGGCGTGTAAAACCCGCGGGGAGGGGTGCAGGGTGATCACCCTCCTGGCTAGTGACGAGCGCATGTACAGGGCATAAAAGAACCAGACAAGGCTGAAAATGCACAAACCGATGGACACGTTGATTAGAACCTTGCCAACGTCTGTCGTCGATGTCTTTTTTTTCCTCTCCTTGCGGCCTGGGGCAGGCGGTTTCTCCTCCTTCCTCGGGTGAAGCACACCATCACCCATCACGTTCCGCTTCCTGTGCCTTCCCATTTTTCCCCCTGGCCAGTCCGCACCTGGAAGTGAGGTGGTTGGTTAACTAGAAATGTTCAACTATCTGCTCTCCAGAACCAAGGCAGAGCTGCAGAGGAATGCAGGCTTATCTGTGAAACGTCACTCAGCTTTGAATCTTTTGGTGCAAACATTCCGGAATATATCATTTATTTTTTCCTACAAGGTTACAGAGTGGCGCTTATATTGTTCAAATTCATACCACGTGCACACAAAGAGAAAACCAGATTGAATAAAATGTTCTCCTCTATAATTTTCTTTGCAAAATTACTGTCCAAAAAACCAAGCGTTCAGGACCCGCACGTGTGAGCGTTGTCCACTAGAGGGAGCCAAAGATAATGACAATGACAGTCTACATTCTGCAGCCATTTTATTAGATGCACCTTTTAAATGGAGCCAAATATGAGCAATTGTGAATTATGAAACGCTTTTTCCACCACCACTACAATTAAAGACGTGTAGTCGAACTAGCATATAGCTACATTTCTCTCCAAAGGTTTTAGGCCGATTCTGGCTTTTGTAAGCTTGCATTTATGAATATAAACAAACATCCCTTATAAACACAAAGCTACTGGTTACAATAACCAGTAATTATGAATTAGCCGTGTGGTAATTTTATTTAGTCACAGTTCAATTTCCCAATAAACTCCGATCTATACCCCCTCACGAAGTGGATTTCAGGAACACGTGTGCCCTTCTCTGACACACCTGACTGAGCGCACGAAGAGTTCACACTGACTCAGGTGTGGTTGAGTGCAGTCCAGGTCAACACATGGCTGGTTACCGCTGGCCGCTCAAACGTCATCGCAATTACAAACGTTACTCACACGCACCTGTAGATAATTAAGCGCAAACGCAACGACTCGTATATAATAAACGACACGACGTTTACGATTCCTTTCATCTCTTGTGCTCCTCGTTGACCTTTCCCCCACAACGATGTGATTCCTGCTCACTAACACGTTTCTAATTTACACTTTGCTACCACCCCAGGTGTTACTCGTGACACAGGACCACTGTTTCTCACAAAAAAAGAAAAAGAAATGGTAAACGGGTAAGGAAGTCAGCGAATTATCCTACAGCACGCCGAGTTACAACGGGAGCGCCAGGCAGACTAGCTAACCGGAGTTGCTCAACGCAATTATCAAGTATCATTAGAATGGATAGATAGAGCATTGGCAGACTTCTCCAGAAACATTTATTTATATAACTTGTGCACGGCCTGGAGACATACCTAAAGTTGTTAGCTATAGAACTAGCCAGCCAGACAGACGTGGAATGAATGGTCTTTTCTGCAAAATCCTTCCGTAGTCAGCAAGCGTGCTAACTAGCTAGCTAAAATCCTGTAGTGTTTTTAATTGTGAAATTGTACATTACAAGACCATTTCAATACTGGCTTCGCCTCGTAATGGTCTATATAAAATTACTGCGCCAATTAATTGCGACTTGCTGGGCGAGGTTACCTCAACGACGTGTCAATTGTCGGGTGCACATGCCTCCATGTTGGCTCCTTGGACACTTCCGCACTTGAGGGTGTTTCACTGCTGTGAAGCCAGCTACAACTATCGGCGGAGACGCGCACGGCGCGCTGCTTCTAGTATAGCGGTAGTACTATTTTACAATAGTGCCACTACTACTACTACTACTACTACTACTACTTGGATGTACAAACTCACGAATGACGACTTGTGTACTCGTAAGATCGAATTTTATAGAATGTATAGAAATTGCATTTGGATGCCTTAGATGCGCCCGAAGGGGAAAGGGGGTGAAAGTCGAGCCGTGTGACAGCTCCGTGCTTTCCAAACGAGCCTTAAAAATCGGAAGCGATGCTCATGACGGGTTGTACAACGCATTATGTCTTGCCTGTCTTGATTTCACGTTACTAATTGACAGTAAAATACAAATACAATTTTTTAGAAGTGCCCCCCCCCAAAAAAAAAAACTACAGACCGATGTATTAGAGGTTATAGATTAGTTATAGATTAATTACAGATTACAGATCTTGGATTCCATCACTACCCAATGTCTCGAAACGCGGTCATACCATAGCAAATAAACAGGCTATTTCAGAGGCTTGTAAGCAACACAATATTAAACTTGTGTGCCTGTACTGTCGCCTTATTTCACTTAATATTCCAGATCCAATGTATTTTTAATAATAATAAAAAAATACCCTGCACCGAAATGAATGTCGACTGTTAACATCAGCAACAGATGGCGTACGTCACCACTGGCGCACTGCATACACGGTTCCTTTATTACTTTAAAAGTTGTGGCATTTTAAATGAAGCGCAGTGGCATTGTACAAATAGGAACACAAGAGCAACGCTTTGCTACAGACTTTAAAACTATTTCTTTAGGGCAGTAAAAAGGTCCAACATGCAGCGTACTACAAACGTTAAAAAAATACCATTTACCAACACGTGTAATAGTCTCCTGTAATATTACTGGCCACCTGATGCTTTTTTGTAATTTTTTCTGTTGAGGGTGCTGTACATACCCTGACCCACCAGTAGACGGCCAAAACCAGGAAGCTTAAAAAAGGCAGTAGTTAAGTACTTGTCGATCGGGGACAAAGATGTTTCAGTATAATGAGTTTCCGCTGTCAATGTGTCCTAAAGTATGGACTTCACGTTACGTTTTCTCAATTATCTTTATTTTTATTATAGCAAATTATCGTTCTGTTAGGCCAGCAGGCAGTTTACAGAGCCCGAATACACACTGCACAGTGAAATTCCACAACACTAGAATAAAGCTAGCTACTGTTAATTTAAATCTGTGTGAACGTTTCAATATAAAAACACCAGATGGTGCTGTAACACAGCTATTTGACAGAGCCCATGCACACACGCGCAGACTGAACGGCTATATGTGGGTGTAGCGCTTATCAATATCAACGTGTCTATTAAGATGTGCCTCGAGACGAATGTCAAATATTTGATTAACAGATACTGAAAATGGCCCGTTTTTTTTAAACATCAAAACATAACACCGAGTCCATCAAATACCGTCAAATATGACTACAAATGTACATGGCATTTCTATAGGTTGAAGGCGACACGAATATTGGTGTGAGTTTGCCTCTCTGCTTGGTGTAAATGCCCACTAACAATTTGTACCAGACAACACACCACCCCCCCCCCCCCAATTAAGATGTTCCTCCATGCAATCACCAGTAACAAATTCTCAATGATGATGATGATGCACCAACAAGGTCCTGGCCTTCCCGTGTGGGTCACTGTGGTAATGTGGTTATACCGTTATAAGTGATCACTAAAAAGAGGCTCGCATGTTACTATCTCCATCACCTGTTGTTACTCTGGTTATTAATGTAACTAATGAAACTGAGGTCTGGCATTCAGGGAAATCAGATGAAATCATTGCAGTTCATGTTGTTGAATATTAAAGAGGTGAATTATGTTAATTGCACTCTGCTTTCCACTGAGATGTTTTACAAAGGTTTCATTCTAAATTAATGTTTACATCGTTAGACCTACATCTGTGAATCATAGAAAATACATTAGTAAAAGAGCTCATTTGTAATCTTCATTTTAAAGCGCGGTGCCACAAAGAATCTGAAGATCATTTAGAATATGATGAATAATATAATGAGGTTGTTGAATTATATTTTCTACTCAGTTGTTGACTTGCCTTGGTGTTTTTTTCCTCTTTAGTCCCCAGCCATTGCCACCTGCTGACAGTCTGTTTAATGGTATATTTACAAACAAATTTGCAAATTGTCTATTTGGGCTTATGCTCTCAATGAATCCATGAAAGATGACTATTATAAATTTGGCCCATGTGAAAACTATTTACAACCATTTGAAATGTCATCATAAAGGAAGCCCATCCCCCTTGGCCCATGGTAGAAGAGAAATATGTGTCTTCTGGCAGTATTCGTTCAAAATCCTCAAGCACATGACCTTCTGTCTGTCATATTCGCATGAGACGCAGGCTTGAGATTGCAATTGCAATGAATTCGACCCTAAACTAAAGCTGTGCTTTGCTGGCTAACCTGAAAGCTTCTTCCTGATGTCAGAGGTAGGTCATAGGTCACTGGCTCCTAATGTCAGACTATAAGTTAGAAAAGGTTTTAATGAGTAGCCAGCAAAGCTGAAATCAGGTGCGTGGGAGCAGGGAAATACTTTGTGGATTGTAAATGAAAACCACTGACCAGGATACTGGAGTATCTCGTATTATATTAGACACTCTGATTTTGATAGTCCTTCCTTTGTAGAGCAGTTCATACACGCAGGAGAGACACTTCAAGCCACTTCACTGTAATTGCATGTTACTGACTGTCTTTTTGGGGGGAGGGGACACTAACTTGAAACAATAAACATTACATTTGTAACTGACTATCTAAAGCTCAGGTGTATTCTAATAAGAAATCAAAATCACTTGTAAGACTTTCTCAGTAGATTCACACTGTTATGTGAATTGCAGTAAACAAATAAATATATTTTGAATGCAGTGTGAACACCTTGGTGCCATCAGATCTCCTTTACGTGAATGTGTGGGTAATGTCAAAAAGAAAATATACATTTATATGTAATTGTATCAGTAAGGCATCGCTTTCGAAATCTTGTAAAGCTAAGCTATTTTGTTGATTACGTAATCGCGTGCTGGCAAAACGACAACATCCCGTTGAGGTCTGGCACAACAGAGAAATGCTGTATCCTCCCATCCTCGCCTTCCTAAAATACACATGCGCATGTCCGTGTAATCGCAAGAAGTGGAAACCCTACATTTTAGAGTAAATTCACTTTTAACCTAAAACGGCCTCTCCTCTCGAAGCCAGCTTTGGTCCCCGTGTGCACGGGCCGCCTATCCCTTCCGCGGAGGCGAAATTCCTCATAAACTGTAAAGTGTCCAACTTGCTGCAGCATCCAATACCTTCTCCTCACTGGCAGACGGAGCGGAGCCACGTGACTCTCCGTCTCTGCCTTCTAACAGTCGCTGGCACAGCTCAGCAGGGAAGCAGATTGCACCGTCTCTCTCCTTTAGAAAAGAAATAAATAAAGAAATAAAAAAAACGACTCGGATTTTTTTTCCTTTACAACTTAAATCTGCCGATGAAAGGAGACTGCCACAGGTAAACGTCCATTCTTTAACGCTGCCGTTCTCAAACATTGTTTTTAATATAGTTGGATGTGAAGACGAATAGTCTGCTCTTTTTTGCTGGGTGAGCGATGGAATGGTCCGTGTCAGAATAGGAAGACGCTGCGTGGTTAGAAATATTTGTATAATAACTTGTAGTAACTAACGATGGGCATCTCGTTTTAGTCTGGTTTAATCTCTGGAATAGGGTATGACAGCAGGCGTGTAATGGATAAAGGGTACATGCACTTTGATTGATGTCCTTCCGAGAGAGAGAGAGAGAGAGGGAGAGGGAGAAAGAAAGAAAGAAAGAGTTGTTTCACCCTCTTAAGTTAGCGTAATCGGTTGTCTGAAATGCTGGTTACAGCCACCTTCAGTTACCTTCATTCGGAAGAGCGTATTAGGAGGATTTAAGGTAATGTAGATTTTGTTGTGCTGTTTAGTATTCGACAGATTTCAGGGCGTTAGTGGTCCAGAAATCGTGCAGTTTAATTTTGCGTTGACAAACGACATCTGCAGGTAAAGAACCTAAAACTGCACAGGTCATCTCTGTTTGAATTCCGCTACTTGACGGGCAAAACCCCTTTCAAATAGCGGAAACAATGTAGTGTTTGTGCCACTGATGCAGCCCATGTGAAAAATTGCTGAGTTACAGGACGTGAATAAAACTAATGTAGCCAGCTGTGTATTGTGGTATTCGTTTAGAAATTATAGTGAAACCATCCCTTTCAAACTACATCCATATGTAAAGCAGGCCTGTTAGCCTTTGATATAAACGAAATGGAGCGAAGGCTTACATTTGTCTTCTTTAAATAACCTACAATTTCCTTTAGCCCGTGTCTTTTAAATTAATGCATGTTTCGCGTTAATAAAACACTGCAGGCGCCGCTGACTGGTTGTATCCTTCATGGATTCAACGCTGCGCACGTAATGATACGAAGAGTTTTGTTTTTATAATTGGTGACAGTTGTGATGTGTAAATTGATAATGACGAGGCGGCTGCCTTGTCACATAAGCAAATCCCGTTCGTCTGCTAATTGCCGCAGCCAAAGGAGAGCTTTGTTTCTTTTTTTCCAAATTGGCAACATTTTTCTGAAACAATCGCATAAACCATCAAGCTAATAAATGACTCGATTTACGGATCCCAAACACGTACGTCACTGTATGACGGAATTCAACCAATCGCGCCTAATTGCTTAGAACTGTGCAGCCTTGTAAAACATTTGGGAACCTTTTTAGCTAATTGGAGATTAACCTGCTTAAAATTTGTAATATAGGATATATGTATTGAGTTTTTTGTGAACCCTTTTAATGATTTAATCTGCACTGGCCGCAATTTCGTAGTTTTCATTTTCCCTTGCAATAAAGGCCCGTCTTGTTTTCGAGATGGAATCTTGATTGGTAGTGAAAACGACATCCGGACTGTTTAGAACAATTTGAAACAGTAATTCGCAATGATCGCTTTGCTTTATCATGACTAAAATATTCAACTTTGAATGTAAATGTTGATCAGTTTGATGCTGGTTGTGTCATGAAACGCTGCAAAATCCAAAGAGGCAGGGAAACGGAGTATTATGGCCTTTAACGTGACCTGTTTGCAGGATGCTTAATTAATAATGCTGATCAGCAGTTTAAAGTACCAGAAGCTGCCATAAATGTATCAGTGCACAAGGAAATTGTATCTGAATAGTTCACAAACTATAAAACCCTGTTTATATCTGAAAATGCACACTAGGATCTAGCTCAGGTTCACATCTAATGTGAAGTGTACTGACTAATGTGTGTTCTGATCTACATGATGAAACAAGCTGTTTAATTTAGACTGGTTACCTTACGATGAATAAGAAATGTATTGTTGATTCTTGACTGTGTAAAAAGTTTACAGCAAAGATGTAAATATCCAACAGTTTGTATTTGTTCCCGAATGAAAACTTTCCAGAGTTTACTATTGCGCAAAACCATTATGGTCACCACAACTAAAACATGTAGTGTGGATTACCATAGAAGCTGCTGGGATATAGTTATATCCAGTTACAAGAAACTTTCTTGATTCGTTTCTAGATTTATAGATGCCTTCTTTAGCTAGCTAGCCTGGCTGCTAAGCATGGGATTTGCAGACAGTGCTCAGATAAGTGTGTTATTACCTAGGAAAGCAATCTTTGATTAAAATTACATTTTGTGCACTTCAGATGATTAGATCCACATGGCTGAATCTCTAAGGCTGTCTTATATGCCCAGTGTATTCTTGCTGTTTACTGCCAAGTTTAGCCAAAGAATGTGAATGGAAAACAAAATGTAATTAGTCATTTCAGTAACAGTAAGATGCATATTTGAACGTGACCTGCAAATGTGAAGATTTTTCCAAACACATGGACACTGAGGTAGGTAAGTATGAGATTTGTTTACCGGAGGTTCTGCAGTAATCTGACTAATCAAACCATAGTTATTGGTCCATGCAATAGTCTGTATCCCCCCCCCCCCCCCAGCAACAACTGAAACAATCATGCTGGGACAAAAAACTGAATGTACTGAGGGAAGAATGACTAACATAGTATAAAAACCCAGAGACAAGGGGACAGAAGGAAGCGCTATAGTATCAATATTCAAGACTTTACCAAGGCACACTTGCACAGCAGGGACTGTACGGAAACGGGGATGACATCAAAGAAGACACCGGTGCAGGTCGTAGAAATGTGGGAGGGGCCAGAAGGTTCCAAAGACTTGTTGGCGGTGTATTTTGTTAGCGGTCAAGCCATTCATTGTTTCTAAGTGTTTGCATGTTGTGTTTGTTTGTTTGTTTGTTTGTTTTTTTAAACTCTGTAGGTAGCAGCATGAAGAGAAATGGCCCATGGGGCTCAACAGTGTGAATACTGTGGACAGTACCGTCTCTGTTTAACCTGAACAAATCACCCTAGCATGTCGGTAAGCATGCCCAGACAGGCATGAACGCCGTGGACGCTGAAGACTGGATTATAAAAAGAGAAGGGGGACAGTAGGAAACCACCAGAGTGGCTGCTGAGTTGTTACGGGACTGACTGTTTCATCAGATGCTGAGGGAAGAATGGTCTCTATAGGAGGTGTTGCCCTCCTATAGAGTAAGGTTCGTGGCAAAGATGTCCAAACTGCCCTTCAGCACAGCTGAGCTGTTCATTTCTCCATTTTCTGTGAGTGAGCACATAGAATCCGAGGACCACTGAGGTGTTCGACATTTGTCTTCTCTCGTAAAAACAAACAAACAAACAAAAAATTACTGACATTTAGAAACTGTTATCATCTCCGTCATGGTGCTGAAAGTGTGGTATGGAGCTCATCTGCTCTGGGTCGGGCTGCTTTTATGTACGATGGCGGACGCCGGAGCCAGCCTGAAGTTCTCCGGAGCCGAGGGGCAGTGGGCGGCGTTTCCCATGTGGAACGCCTGCTGTGAGAGCGAGATGAGCTTCAGCATGAAAACCAAAAGCTCCCATGGCCTTCTGGTGTACCTGGACGACGAGGGCTTCTGCGATTTCCTCGAGCTGCTCATGAGAAGCGGCAAGCTCCGCCTCCGCTTCTCCATCTTCTGCGCCGAGCCCGTGGTCGTGCTCTCGGACGTGGAAGTCAACGACGGCCAGTGGCACGCCGTCGCTGTCAAGAGGAACTTCAAGAACACCACGCTTGTGGTGGACCAGGAAGTCAAGTGGGTAGAGGTCAAGTCCAAAAGACGAGATATGACCGTTTTCAGCCCCTTGTACTTGGGAGGGATACCCCCCGAACTGCAGTCTGTGGCCCTCCGACTGACGTCGAACGCCGTGAAGGACCAGAGCCCCTTTAAGGGTTGGATAACGGACCTGAAGGTCAACGACTCCGTGCCTGCCATCCTGAACAGTGGAGGGGTGGAGAGGGCCGTCTGTGGCAGCGATAACATGTGCATGAATGGAGGAGTGTGTAGCATTGTGAACGATGAAGCGACATGTGACTGCTCTGACACTGGTTATCAGGGAAAGGACTGTAGCGAAGGTAAGATACTTGGGTTTACTTTGTCATGTTGTGTACTGTTCTTTACTAACACTATTTGCAGTGATAATTGTCCTCTTTAAAGGGCGTTTAATGATAGAATAATAATCTTTTATAGCCGTAACCAGCTAATAACCACAGTGCATTACCCTTTTCAGGGGAAAAATAAACTTGCCAAAATATTGTAGAAACAGACTTGCTAATTCTTAAGTGTTTAAGAAGTGTTTAAAAATAATTTTTTTACTCCTACGTTTTTCAGAGTATTAGCAAGTATTGAAAACTTACAAGTAACTAAACTCTCGTTGAACACCACTTTCTGCGCTTGACTTGCACTGCAACCATGATCCAGCCAGGCACTGGTTTTGTTGATGTTTTAACTGGTATATACAGATAGATACATGGATAAAGCAGTACTAGAAGATAATTCAGTAGAGACTTTATCCATGTCTCAAACATAATAGGAGTGTAATTAAGAGTATGAACATGGTTATATGTAGTGTTTTTCCCCCCAGTATGCAGAATAATCTTTGGTATTTTTTTGAGGGAGAGGGATGTCCAGGAAATACCAATCTTAATACAAACCGGTAATCCGTTTTTATGATACAGGATCTTTAAAAAGTTTCATCATTGTTTGTAACCCTGACCTAATTAGCTGTTCCAGGAAGACCTCATTAGCTAAACATTTTGGTCGATGACGTTCTCTGAGGTGTGTGGCAGCGACTCTACTCGAGTCACTTAGGATTTGTTGACCTATGACGTTAGTCGTTTTGTGAATGTGAGGGGTGGTGTGAAGGCGGGGTGTTTTATGTGAATTTATATAGTGAGTATAATGAGCTACTGCCGTGTGACGCACCTGATCTCAGCTTAGAATCTTCTGCTGTTAAGAAAACATTACGCTCGTTATTTTTTCCCCTGATATTTCCACACCGTCACTGATGGAGGCCTGATTTTCAAATAAGAATATTTTGGGAGAGATTGTGGTTAAAAAAACTGTGTTAATCTGTGTAATGTGAAATGATTTCGCATAATTTCATATTTCATATTTTCAAAATTACTAAAATATAAGGATGGGCTTTCTGGTATTTAGTGGGAATTATTCATCAGGTTAAATCATTTATAAACATTGATTATGACGTATCTGTTTAATATATATGTAGTATCTTGAGTATTATGTGATGAGTGGCAATTACTTGCACCTACTGGTCCTGTGTGTGTGTGTGTGTGTGTGTGTGTGTGTGTGTGTGTGTGTGTGTGTGTGTGTGTGTGTGTGGTGTACATATACAGACATGCACACACATATATACACACACATTCTGTTTCTTCTCTGTGGGCCTGACCTTTTCATTACTTACAGTACAGCTTCTGGAGGTCTTGCAGACTTGCTTATCATATATACTGTAGTCACAGTTCAGTGGTTACAGTATATTTAATAAGACCACGTTAAACTTAGTCACAGTTCAGTGGTTAAGTTTAAGGTGTTCTTCAGTTGAACCTGAAGCAACTTTCTTTACATTAATTAGTTTAAACTCTGCTTGGAAACTACTCTACAAATCTGGATTTGCAGTAGATACTGCAGATGTATTGAAAAAACCTTCTCTTGTTCTTATCCTTTCACATACCTACGACCTGTTTCTGAGAACTGCTGGATAGAGTGGGGGTTAAAGAGTGGGGGTTAAAGAGTGGGGGTAAAAGAGTGGGGGTAAAAGAGTGGGGGTTAAAGAGTGGGGGTTAAAGAGTGGGCGTTAAAGAGCTATTTAACTTTGTATTGGAAAAATAATGAAAAAGCTTCCAAATAGAAATTTGAATCCATAGCATAGACCAAGGTTTGCCACTGACACACTGGTCAGACTGGGAGAGAATAGACTCATTCATTAATTTTTTTCAGCAAGGTTTCTCTGTAATTCAGAGAATCCCACATTCCTGTCAAAAGCCCTTTGTGCCAAGACTGGAAATTCAGGATTCAGGTGGAAGTTCAGGATTCACTTAGGTGCCTTCAACTTTACATATAATGGTCTCACAGTGCAGGTTTTTAATATCCATTAACAATGTTTTTTTACTCTTCCATTAAATAATTTAAAAGCTTTGTTTTCATTACTTTGATCAGGCTAAAAGATTAAAGGATTTGCAACCTCTACACACTCACACACTCACACACACACACACACACACACACACACACACACACACACACACACACACACACACACACA
>JAOXYF010000006.1:17820343-17856716 GCA_028565775.1 Sternarchorhynchus goeldii | reverse complement strand
GGATCAGGATATCACTGAGCTCCTGGATAGCATCTCCTCCCAGACATGGATCAGGATATCACTGAGCTCCTGGATAGCATCTCCTCCCAGACATGGATCAGGATATCACTGAGCTCCTGGATAGTCTGCGGCACTGCTACAGCATCGGACACACTGATGTGTAACATCCCAGAGGTTATCGGTTGGATTCAAGGCTGGGGAACATGAGGTCCAGTCAATAGCAGTTCTGGGAACTGTCTACACACTACGGCCACATGAGGTCAGACATCGTCTTGCACCAGGAAGAACCCACTGCCCACTGCACCGGTGTAGTGATGGACAGTGGCTCTGAGCAGTCTGAGCATCACACCTGCAGACACGTCACATGGAGGACTGTGTGCTCTTCCAAGGACATGCCTCCTCAGACCACCACATGACCCGCCACAAAACCATAATGGAGGATGATGATGATGATGATGATGATGATTCGGGCAGCATAACGCTCACCCCGGTGTCCCGTCCGTCACGTGTTCTCCGTGGACCTGCCATCATCCGTGAAGACAACAGGACGTCAATGGAAAATGCCAGTTCAGCTACGTGGTGCAGGACTGCGAGCACGGGGCCCTTCTGCAAAACCATTCCCTTTTCGGAGGGCGTCGCGTTGCATTTATCCCTACAGTGGACATGTGGTCACTTTGATTTGTACCAAAGCAGCTGATATTGATTCACAATCGCTTATGCATCCTAAGTGGACAGACTGATATCTCTGAAGTTTAACTGACTTTGTGTGATGATGCTGTGGTGATTTAAGTGTTTCTCTTTTTATATTTATTTTTTGAGCCGTGTATCTATTGGAAGGAACGTGAAACATATTCTGTGCTACAAGCAAAGGCAAGAGAGCACGAAGAAAGAAAGAGAGAAGGAAGAGGGTAGAATCAGAAAAGGTGGAAGATCAATATAAAATAGGCTCCACTGGCTCCCTGGGTGAACTGGAGGGAGAGCTGCCCGGGATCAATACCGCGGATCGATACGGGAGGATCTGCTCTGATGAAAACCTCTGCCTCGGCACGCAGAGAAGCTACGTGGGATTCTTGGCGAGGACTGGGATAAAAGGGAGAAGCGGGCCGGGTTCAGGCGCGGAAAATGTCATCACCCTGGCATCTGTTTGTTTTCAGAGATGGAGATGTAATTTGGATGGGGAAAAATGCACATTCATGGATTTGGAGCATTTCTTGAAAATCGAGTATTCTCGAAGTTGCTTCTGGATGAATTAAGCGAAGAGTCATTTTACCACCACGCTGAGATGCTGGTTTTTAGAACTTGCGTTCATACGAGCCCTGTCTTGTTCCGTCTAGAGTAAGAGGGTGTGTCTGTTACGAGTGTGATTCAGAGTGATTTATTTCACTCGCTGGGACTCACTCCATATTCATGTGATCCATATTCATTTTGTTACTCCTCGAGTCTCCAGCTCTTGTCTCCATTCAGACCCATCCGAGTACTTTGTGCTAAAACCATGTAGTAAAGAAGGGAAAATAGAGTTTGCAGTAGAGGCCATTGCACCAGAAAAACACATCTGTAGATGTTTTCCTTTATTATTATTCCATTTTTTACATTTTTTTTAAAGCCATACATAAATGACCAGCAAAGGCTGGTGTGAACAAACCTGCAATTAAGAGCAGCAGGACGAGCTTCAGCCAATGCAGGCAAATGCAGGACTGGCAGGCATTCAAATGCCAGCAGTCCGTTTTTAATTGCGTGCACCCTTGCTTGTCCACTGGGGTCAGTGGTAATTCATTTCAGCACTGCCCACACTAAAAAAGTCATTCCACCGGCAGCCAACATGCACACCGGCACGATTCGTTTCGGACAGCCTATGGTGGCCATTTCTCTCCCACAACGCGGAGCCCGGGCCCTTGTTATTGCTGCGCTGTCTTCACATCTAATCTCCGCACGTCGTCAAGGAAACGAACCGCAGCCTTGCGGTGTTCGGCGGAACGGCGTTGGGGTTAAACTGTGGTGCACAGGCCCCAGTACGTTTGCCTCCACCACAATGAAACAGTATCTAATTATTAAAGCCCCTGCTTTTGTTGACAGCAGTTATCATGCTTGAATAATAGGTAGTTGCTTCTCTTTAATCATGAGCCTGAGTATCTGTTAACAGTCCCACAAGCAAGAGTAGGATGTGATTAATATTATTTTTCGTTCAGTACATCATGAATCACGGTACATGAAATGTGGTCCATGGAAATAATTTGCACTTCCAGTTCTGTAATGGATACTAGTGGGAAGCTTTTATTAATTATTTATTTGTTTTTGTCAACCTGCTAAAGCCTGTGAATTTGCTGTAGTCTTTTCCAGAGAGTGCAAATAACCCAAAGTAACGATCCTTTCCCCTATAAACGATCGTATTCTCTCTCCTGACACAGATATGAAAAGTAGGTACACAGTGGCCGATGCAGGAAGCCTCCACCATGAAGGTGGCAGTGTGTATGTGAGTGTGTGTGTGTGTGTGTGTGTGTGTGTTGGGTGTGGCAGTCGTCACTGAAAGGAGATATAAGTTGGACAATATTTACTCATTTAATTGAAGTGCAATGGGAAAGAGAAATGCAGACAACGGCAGATTAAACAAAGTCACCTTTGTGTTTTTCATCTTTTTTTCCTCTCATTTTCTCTCCAAACTGATTTTTTTAGATTCAGACTAAATGAGCTTTCAAGCTTTTTTTTTTTTCTTTCCCTTTTTAAATACTTTATTTACCGACCCATTTTCAGGATGGAGGGTCTATGCTTTACGTTTTTATCATGCAGTTTTACCATAGTTCTGTTGAGGGCTGCTACAGCTATTGTATGGCATTTCTTATATATACATTATAACCTTCCCCGCTCAGTTCTAGCCATTTTATAATGTACATAATCAGTGAAGCATGAAGGAAAGAGGTTAGAGCCAGGGCTGTGAAACCTGTCGGCAATACACACGGCAGCGGAGATGTTTTTAAACCAGCGAGAGCACCTTCTCGTTACCTGTGATGCAGCCAGTGGAGCAGAGGCCCCATTTACCCCTGCAACAGTTCCAGGAGCCTGTGGCTGGGAGCGGGGGTTGCCGTCAGCATGTCCCAGCAGCAAGGAGCAAGGTCAGACTCCGATGATCTGTCCTTAGACACGCTGTGCTTATATGCGAGCGTCTCCTAAACAGCATGTAAGTAACAATGAGGATTGCTGGCTGTGTTTATTTCCAATTAGTGTGTGTCCACATCCAGGAAATGTCCACAGATAAACCCATTAATTGATTTCGGAGTCTGGTTTAATAACCCCGTCAGGCTTGAGCAGCTGAGTGTGGAAGCTCCTGAGATATGTTGCTTGAGGTTTTCTGACCTGATCAATCTTAATGCGAGTTGATATACTTTGATTGTTTCTCTAAAAAGCCACTTTCACAAAATAAGTCACAGAGGGGTGTGTGTGTGTGGAGTGGAGGGGGCAGTTCCCCTTACTGCAGTGGAACATGCATGGAGTTCTGGAGGCAGCTATGAGAAGATGTATCCATCCTCGATGGAGATGCTTTAGAAGCTTTTCACAGATGTTCTTCGTTCTTCTTGTTTCAGGCCTTATATCCATTAAAATGAATAAAAGAAGCCGTTTTTGTTAATGGGACTTCATGAAATCCGTCATCTTTGGTAACTGCTTGGGAGGCGTCTAATATTTATTAGGATAAAAGATATGCAAATTATCTGCTTATTTTTTTGTTCCAGGGGTTTAATGTACAATATCGAATAAATACAAAACATTGTTTGCCATTACTGAAGCGCATACGGATGTAATAGAGCTGAAACTGTGTAGATACAGTTACTGTAGTGAAGATTTCTTAGGCTGTTTAATTTTGGGGTAATAAGCTCCAGACGTTTAGACCTTAAGCTGCGGTACGTTTTCTGTCTGGTTGAGCTACAGTATATGCAGGTTTTTGTTTTTGTTTACTTGTAAGTGAATGGAACCATGAGAAGTTTTGATTATCGGCTGCTAATGGAAAATAAATACGTCAATGTTTGCTTGTTTGACATGTTTTAAAATGGAAAGCACTTTAGCTGTGAAATGGCTTTTCTATGACAAGTTCACCACATCGTTTAGTCCTCCTTTCAATTCAGAATGACAGCTAGATGAACAAACGGGGGTCAGCATCCAAAATGTGGCAATAAACGTTTACCTAAAAATGTCAGAACTGTCCAAACTTGACATGCCTTTGTTCTTGTTTTCAAAGTATTTGAGGTGATGGTATGAAAATGGTCCATCTTGTGTGTTACAGGCCAGGGCAGCTTCAAAATGCTCAATAAAACACTAGCATTTAGCAAATAAAGCCAAAGACCCCCCCACTAACAGATGGAGGTTCTTTTTTCCCGCAAGCACTGAATGCTACATCTTTCTGTACTCTGTATTAGTATGGGTGTTCAGTTCCCATCTCACACCTGGAGAGAAATTGGCCACTATTCTTTGTTTTTAACACGGACAAAAACATGAAATGTCTTCAATCATTTAGCTTGTTTCCTCTCATTTGTCATCCAGATTTCCCCAGAATGGCATATAATTTTAGATCTTAAATACTGTTGCCAGTCTGTGGAGAATCTCGTTAGAGGTTTTCGCTCTCGTGAAAGAGTATTCTCATCACTGCAGCTGACATCAGGCTCCAGGCTATTTGCAGGTGTTTTGAATAAATGATTCCCTGCTGGCTGTAGGTGAAGGTCATGAGAGAGCAGCAGGGGAGCCTCGTTACTGCGGCAACACCACCACAGAGGGGGAGATTCCCCAAGTCTGCGGCAGGATGTGGAATCCAGCTACTGGGCTTTCACTCATCTTCATGGCACTCCAGTACATGACCCTCATGCTAAGATGAGATTGGCTGGAGGGTTTTGTTATAGTGAACACACTGAACCACCACTGAGGGAAAAGGGCTTATTCGAGCGCATCGTTACGTCCGATCTCTTTATCCTCAGAGCGGGTGGGTGATTGAGTCAAGAAATGCGACTCAAACCGTGTCGATGTTTTGCTTTGTTCACAGCACGACAACATGTGTGGGATACGGTGTGATCACTCTGCCGTTAAACTACGAAAGTGTTCCTCATTTCCCTATGAGGCTTCTGTTGATGTTTGATTAGGTGTAGCTCAGTCACTAAGATCTGGCCCACTGAGTGCCACAGTTTGCTTTACACCTGGAGGCTGCTCCACTGACGCTACATTTTAAAATGGTTATTTCAGATGTTTAAAGCTCCAGTTTCCTGAGCAGATCAAAGCATAATTTACTCCTTGCATCATTTGAAGTACAGTTGAAAACATTTGCCGGCATTCCCTAAAACCAGGGTTTTATTTTGTCCGAATGTCCCAGGGACCATATATGACCAAATATAATAAAACACTGCTCAAAACCCAACCAAATTGTCTTCTCCGTTTTATGTTGAAAATATCTGGGCATGGTCCTAATGTTTTAATGAGTTTGCTTGATTAACTGTCCACTGTCTAGACATTGTCTGCTACACAACTCAAGCAGAGCAGAATCAGAATCGCAGCCATATAACTGATCGACGAGAATTTAGCAAATAATTTAGAAGCTCTGTCACTAGATGAGCTTTATTTAGAAGTGAAGATGTTTTCACGCCTTCCATCGGGATGAGAATAAAACTATATGGTTAGATTTAAGCGGTGAACTCAGCCCATGTTGAAAAAGTGCACGGAATTTACTGTAAAGCAACATTTACTACCGATAACTCCCCTTGTACTTTACCGTAACTAAGGTCACACGCGGCACGGGAAAACACAGCTTTATCCGATGTTAAGACTCCCGTTGTACATCGGATGAGGAAATTAATTGTTAATATACTGGACTACGGAACAGTATCCTTGGGACACACTTACTGTATGAACATTGGCTCTCCAAAATGGAAAGATTAACATACTTGGAAAGGACATTTATATTTAAACGTTTTATTACCTTAATTCCAGTTTAAATGTTCAGTCTGTGGAGCACTAAGGCGCAGTCCCCAGATACTGGATGTTTTTTTATCTAAGAAACATTTGTGATGCTTTCTGTCAGTGAGATGAAAGTTTTTTAGCAGGTGCTATTTGTGGCCTGGACAGTTGCTTTGTCAGTAGGATTACAGTGGTTGGCAAAGCACTGTCCCAGTGAGAGTAAAGGTTTGGGTTTTCTCCCAGAACATCTATTTAATGTAGTTAGCACCTGACAAACATTCTTGAGCTTACCAGTCAGAAGGCTCGTGTGTGTGTGTGTGCGACCATTCCAGTGTCCTCTTGAGCTTCCTGTTTAGTTTGATTTCCTGTTTTTAACGTGAAGTAATCAGTCACTTCACGTCACGGGTGAAGTTCACAGCCAGTTGCTCAGTGCGTTCAGTGAGAAGTGTCAGCTTCTACCGCTTGTGGTCATTAGGGTTTGTAGTTGTGAATGATGCCACACTAGGATGTGGATGGCGTTTCAGGTTAGTGCGTTAGCATGTTGTGGGTTTTTTTAGCACACCTCAGTGTTTGTTTTGAAGGAGAGTAAACACTTCACTTCTGCGTGTTGTTTTTCGTTTGTATGTCTTCTATTCCTTATTTATAGCAGCCTTGCCAAGGCAAAGACAGGCATATGTACTGAATACCTCTTTTGATACAACATGCATTAATTACACTCAATGTGACACTGAAGTGAACGAACTTTATTGGCAAAGCTTGTTCTTGTTTTTACCCACATCTCATTTTTCATGCGTCTTTTTGTAGCCCAGAGATGAACTTTTACCTGAGGGAACTTGTGTATCTGCGCTTGTGCTACAAAGGCAACGTTTAGATTTATTATTTAGTGCCACTAGAGTGGAATACACTTGGTTTTTCTGACGCTGAGAGGGTGAATTCATGCGTCTGGCCCACACATCAGAGCTGAACAGAGAGCAAGCCTTTCCCGCTGCTAAGAGTGAAGTATGACTGTCTGGGACAAATGTTGGCCCTGTGTGTCCCCCGGGAGGAAGAGGGGGTCTGGAGGAACCTTCCGCTGCATGAACCTCAGGCTTCACAGGCATGATGATCAACGGTGGACATTTTGCTTTGCCTATAGCATCCTTAAGCCTAAACAAAATTCTAGCAAATATGCCCTAGTGACCATAAAACATCAGACAATGGATTTGAAAAACTGCAATTAAAAAAAACACCAAAAAAAAAAAAAAATTTCCGATGGGCTTAAATGATGGAGGCAGAACTTGTCTGAAATAAATCAGAAACCTAACAATCTTACCAAAGAACACGCTACGTTCTGCATCCGCTTGTTCGGTTTGTTTTCCACGACTGGTTTCCAGTGTGATACATGCTAATTCCACTTATTTTCCCAACACAAGGTTCCTAATCAGAGTTTTGTCAGGGTGCCCATAGAAGAATAACAAGCCACTCCTGACACATAATAAACAAATCATTAGTGGTGCAGATGTGGTCCTATCGAAATTGAAGTGGGATTGAAGCGTTCAGCCTCTGTTCATCAAGTACGGCGCTGAGTTCCATTCCTTTGTCTTGTCTGTAGGTGATGGCAAGTTCTCCTTCATTAGCATGAAGTTGTTCTGCTGTTTTGGTCTATCAAATTGCGTCCTAGTGAGATCCGGCGTTGTTGCTGTGGGCAAGGTGCACTTATTGCCGTTCATTTCCATTTCCGTCTTAATTAAACGACACTCAAAGCCCTGTTCGACACGGATCATAATAGGGGAGAGCAGCACTGGGGGAGACGTGGGCCGAATGAGCCCCGGTGGAGGACTGAAGGTACCAACCGAACAAGTCGTCTCCACGGCCTGCAGCCTCAACACGCGGACCTTTCAGCCTGCTCTTTCGAAAACACCGTGACACAAAGGTCACTGTAAAAGCACACAGCAGGCTTCGCATTGAACGTTCCAACAGTCAAGATGATCTTAAGTGCAAATGTATCCGGGAGACTAGACCTCTACTGTGTCAGTAAAAGCCACACTTGTGTTCACACCTGCACTGTTGGCTTACAGCAAGTACTGGTGTAGTTCAGTACAGTAATGTACTTCAGCAAAGATTAATAAATAAATCTCAGCAAAGCTTGCCTCGAAATGTACTCCTTTGTGCTGGATTTAAGATCTGATCCGCTTTTCCTTATTTTAAACAATGTTTTGGCTTTTTATTTGTTTGTTTCTTTGTTTGTTTCTTTGTTTATTGATGCACTACGCAGACAAAAAGTTGTTGCGGCACCTACATATTACACCTGCGGTTGTCCAAAATGTATTGGTAATGCTGAAACGTTCGATTTCTCTTATGCTGAAACATTCGATTTCTCTTTGCTGTAACTAAGGGGCCTAAGCCAACCACATTATCCCTCTGCCATTAAATTTAAAGCCAGACAGGAAACATTCTCCTGATGTCTGTGGTGTTTGTCGTTCCATCAGATGCTTTTGTGTTGATGTTAATGCCAGAGGAGGTTTGGCTCTCTGCAGATACCGAGTCAGCAGAGGGACGTTGGCTTGTAAAGCGTCACATCACCCTGCAACCCTACGCTCTGGAACGTTACGCTCCTGGAACGTTACGCACCAGAACGTTACGCTCCAAAACGTTACGCGCTGTAACGTTGTGCTTTTCAGTAACTCCACTCGCAGCTAATCGTGGAGTATCGAGGCAACTATACTACACTCTAATTCAGTTTTCTTCAGCTCTTCGCAGTGGACCTTTCACAGATGTGGAGTGGTGCTGGGTAGATGGCATTTTACATACCACTGGTTGTTAGGTATCTACTGGTTTTAAGGCATATTCTTCAGTAATTGTCTTATTCAGTACCACCACTGAAACTAATATGAAAACCTGTCATGTGAAGAATGAGATTCAGGACCCACTAGTAGGACTTTGGCATGTAGAACTTTAGTTCTTTTTCTTTATAGTAAGTACTGAATTATGAATAGTTTTTTGACTCGGCTATATGACATTTTATACTGGGAATTATTTCCTTCTGCCACCTCTCCCCAGCTGTGCTTTCTCAGGAGACGGCAACACACATGACACATAGAACCAACATGACAGGTATGACCGTATGACAGGGACTTTTATATAAAAACACATGTCTTACAGGGACTTTTACATAAAAACAACGTATATATGATGGGCACTGTTATATAAAAACACACGTATGACAGTGACTTTTATAGAAAAACCTAAAATAATAAGAAACCAAACAATGACTGGTATTTCTACGATTGTTTTTCTCCAAAGTGTGTCTGGTATCAGTGTTGTAGTTAATTCTCAGATCCAAGACCAATGTCCAAACTGAAAGGACTCTGAAGTGCTTTAAGTACACAGTATTACGGTTCCCAGATAAGGTAAAGGACATGAGAATATTTAACAGAAACATTTCAAATCTGTGTAACTGTTTTTTATGGCACTTAAACAGCAGTTATAACGGATGTGAGAGGTGTAAAAGTTAAGGCGACTACATTCATCTTAATCAAACAATTTTTTTTCTTTAAAAAAAGGGAAAGAAATAACAATTTGACATTCACATCAGTTTTTTAAGGGTTTTGTCAGTTGGTTCATTGTGTGAGCCTGACAACCTGATATTTACTCCCAGAGCACTTTTCTTCATCATTCCCAGCAACCAGAGACTTAGATGAAGGCTATGCTTATCAAGGACCCACGCCTGTCTGCAGGGTTCTTGCACTTATCAAGGACCCACGCCTGTCTGCAGGGTTCTTGCACTTTCCATTCATGCAAGTTCAGATCCACCCATGTGTACAGTGCCCAAGCAACTCTGATAAAGTGGACCGTATATAGGAAAGTGGAAAATAATTAGTATCTTCTCAACCAGTCGTGTTGATTCTTTCATGCTTTTTAAGCAGTCCTGCTTAAGTTTAATGGCGCATCACCAAAAGAGCAGAACTGTGTTGTGGTGGATTTTATGCAACTCAAACGCTTTGAAGCCTGAGTATCGTGACGTGTTGTGCCCTCTTTGTTTGTTTGTTTGTTTGTTTTTGTGTGGGGGGTTTTTTTGAGAGAGAGAGAGTCAGGGTGTGATGTGATGACTCCTCTCTCAATACACCTCGGGGTGATCTGCAATGCTGGAGAGAGCGTTGCCTTTCTAGCTTTGAAAGGAGCCACTCCAGGCTCTCCACATGCACTCACCTGGACCCTGTCAAACCAGGACTGCCTCTTGTAAAATTTACGTTGTTTACATTTGTTTTTTTTTTTGTTGACTTCACCTTTATGTTGGCATAGTTGGAGTAGCCCAGTCTGTTGGCTGAAGACTTTCTCCATGGTTTTAAACTGTATTTTTTCATACTGTCTGATCTTGAAGGCTATAGGAACTCCTTGTTTATCTTTGTTTGTTCAGTTTTACTAGCTCAGTAACTATGGGAATGTTGGACTTTACTGTTACTATGGTGCTTTGGTAATGTTAGACACTGACTGACTGGTTCTCAGGCGGTTGTGTTCTTTGTTATGGCCAGTGTTGGGCAGCGTGTGTAGTATGTGTTTGCTGGGGCCTTTCCCAGTTAAGGGGTCTCCTCCCTGGCCGTTACTGTGGTTTACAAGGCAAGGTTGGAGGCTTTTACCTTGGTGCATGTATATGACAATAACACAGCTTGTTCAGCACATGCTGGTCTAATCAGTAAACCTGTGCATCCATGGTCGTATACAGTAGTATGATGACTAGGATTATCGATACATTTCTCTGTGACCCAGTGTAATGGTTGTACATTTCCTGTGTGTATTTTGTTTGTGCCTGCTGGCTGAAATGTGAAATTATCGACTGATTGCCCTGGGTTTACAGACTGCGCGGCATTTAGATGTCGAGTTGAAACATGGACCTGCAGGTTCTTATCTCACACACTTAATTTTCACACAGACTAATGCCTCACGTTGCACTGGTGGTATTTACATGCAGCTTCCAGTTTGTGGCACACATGCATGACTCTTACACACATGCTCTGACTCACACACACATGCTCTGACTCTTACACACATGCTCTGACTTACACAATGCTCAGACTCTTACATGCAAGACTCTTACACACATGCTCTGACTTACACAATGCTCTGACTTACGTGCATGACTCTTACACATATGCTCTGACTCTTACGTGCATGACTCTTACACTCACGCTCTGACTTACACAATGCTCTGACTCTTACATGCAAGACTCTTACACTCATGCTCTGACTTACACAATGTTCTGACTCTTACGCGCATGACTCTTACACACATGCTCTGACTCTTACACAATGCGATGCAGAGCATCGGGGCGTGAAATGACCAAAACACGCGTTCCAAGGTCACAAATGTACCAGTGTGATGCAGCATGGGTTTCGATGGTCTGTATGTTCTTTTTTTAAGTCCTGTGTGTTCTCTTTTGACGGTCCCTGTATGCATCCACAGAGATTTTTGCTGTTATTTCAACCCCTTCAGGTGGGACGCCGAGTCGAGAACATTTTTAGCGGAAGTGTTCGATGACTTTGCACAAACGTTTCTGTGTGATTCCCGCATTCCCTACATTATTTCAGAAGCAGTAATTGCCATCTTGCCCTTGTTTAAAAGACAGATAGGATAAATTCCCTTTTTTTAGGTTAGCTGATTGTTGTTTATGTTCAAAGCCATAGAGGGCAGTAATATATCAAGTAGGAGGAGAGCTGGAGGTGTCAGTAATGAGCAGCCTGGTGGAAATCGAGAATCACAGTCACGTCCACAGCAGGTCAGGAGCAGTCCAGCCTTCACATGGGGAAATTCTTCTGGAACAAATAAGATTTTTTACTGAAGCTTGGAAGCACTGCGGATGAACGTCCAATCAATCGGACACGCTGATTAGTTTCAGTTGTACCTCAGTCACCTTCTGACATGTGAGGGCCAGCTTATGAATGACCACTCCGAGCAGCATTTTAATGTGCTGGGGCAGTTGTCATGGCAAATGTTGGAAATCACTTTCCAACAGGAGCTGTATGAGGAGGTCCGCTGTGCTTATAAAGCCTCTGGGATGAGCACAGACTACCGCACTAAGAACAGACTTAACAGTTGTGGTTCAATCTAATCTCTGTCTATATTGACTGCATTATCTGCCCATGTTTGACTACCCCAGCGTGTAGTCATGATTCCTGCTTGCTTGAGCTTTCAGGGACGTTTTGGGTCAAGTATTGAGGTATTGATCTGGTCCTAAAGTACTTCAGTAAATACTTCATATTTTGAATACGTTAAAATACTTACAAATATATGTTTTTTTTATCCTACACTTGATTGGCCCTGCCAGGATGTGGGATGCCCTGCTGAGGCCTGAATGATTTGTGTTCCACTTCATCAGAATAGGACTACTGGCTCTGTTTATGCCCAGGAGATATTATTGCCCGGGAATCAATTCTTGACAAAGACAGAAAGTTATGGTTATAACAATGATTTCATTCCAATCACTGCTCTTAGCCTAGTCATTAGGATCTCATTATTCATGTGAGTAAGCAATTAGTTTCAGTGTTCTGTCTGTGTACTGATGTGGCTTTAATTGACAAGCTATAAATCTATTGTTGTCATTTACTAAAGACCCTACACACAGCTGAAAAAGAGGGTCTGGGCTCCCGCGGTGAGGCCGGAGGGGCTGGAAATGGATGCATTGTTTTCACAATGGAAGTCATTCAGCCATTAAACCCGTTTTTATGGTCACCGAAAAGCTGGGATAATATGAGCGGAGGCAATCTGTCTACATAACTGTGCAACATCCAGTGCACCATTACCAGCTGGATCCGCCGGACGCAGCACCCCAACTTGCACATACGCGCTGGATGTTTGAACCTCCGCGTGGAATTCGGAGCCTCCTTGTGAAACGCGATGCCGGCTTAAATCGTGAACGGTGGCAAAACGGCTAAAGCCCTCTGGTCGAACGCGGAAGATCACAGAGACCCTTACAAACAGGTGATTATTTCAGCGTAATTAGCCGAGCTTTGTCCCGGCGGTGCAAACACGCGGCATTAATTAGGGAGGCGGAGCCCCGGGGAGCGTGCGGGTGTGTCTGGAGGGGACATCAACCCGGGACAACGTCAACACAGCCTGTGCATCGGAAAGATACCGAGGTGAGGAGAGGCAGAAAGACAACGGCAACCTCCCTGGAGCGAACTGCCCCTTGAACCTGGTGCATATCCACACATTACAGTAACTGGTAGAAAAACACAAGCCTGCTTTGTTTGATTATTGTAGGAACAAAGGGATCAACATGATTCAGCATGAAGTAAAGAAAACTGTCACATCAGTCTGTTGTTAATTATTAATCTCTCACCAGTCTTTGGAAATTTTGTTCCAGTGCCAGGAAGATTGAGCGCCATGGAAACCGGTGATGACACAGCGATAGTAGGTGCTTTTTAGTTCACATGCTGTAAACTACAAGTGAAGGGTGGTATTTTAGAAGTACAGTAATTTACTATGGATTCTGTAATGAGTAACAATGATTGGACCTTCTCTCCCAATTACATGGCTGTGCTGTGCTTGTGTAAATTACAAAGCAAAGATGCTTTGTTACACACCCATTGTGATCTTGGTTTCTGTTGAAGTGTCTAAAATACACAGCTGTCCTGGGAACGTAATGAGTGTTAATGCGATGGAGAACTCGATGTGATGTGGCACACGTGTGTACCGTGATGTTTGTGGACAGTCTCGGAGCACGCTCAGACATGGAGCAGATGCTCCAGCACATCACCGAGGGCTGAGATTGCTTAAAAGGTTTGGGTGTACTAATTTTCAAACATTTTCAGACATTGTTTCAGATTATGTAATGATTCTGGTGCTGCGTTAGGAGATCATAGAGAGGACCGTTCACTCTTCTTTTTACTTTTCTCTCCACAATTTTGGTTTTCATTATTAATTTATATTCCACTTTTGATCCAAAGAGACTCAACGTTCAGCACATTTGTACTGTCAGTCTACATCGAATATGCCGGCCTGAGACTTTCGTGAATCGGGTAAGTGGTGCTGGCCTTCTGGGACCAAGACCTCCCTCTGTCTGGCTGCTCCCTCCAGCCTCCAGGACCGAGACCTCCCTCTGTCTGTAATCATGCACACATGTGGCGGGAGCGCAACAGAGCACTTCAAACTTTTATAGACTGTCCCATCAAACCCTAGCTGTAAAGGTCTTGAACCAGGGAGGTCTCTGTTGTGGCAGTCAAAGGCTGTTAGGAAGGTTATTAAAAATGGGACTGCAGAAGTGCATTCAATAGAAAAGTCTTTCTAAAACATCTGCGTACAGTGGGTATGGTTCAGGATTGTATGGGCTCCTTTATAACTCTCTTACAAAATCTCGAGGTTAGTGTATGGGGCAAACACAGAAGACAGTCATTGTGATGGATCATTCTGATCATTACTCCAGATCATTAGCAAACTTGAGTTCATGCCTTTTAATGAAAACTTCCGTTATTAAAATGTGCCTAAAATATTCCTCTTTCCTTTATAATAGGTTTTACGCAGAAGCTCGTCTTTACAGAGCATGGTGGTACAGCACAAACCTGTTCGAAAATGAAACGGGGTGGCTGGAAGGAGGTTAACGGATATCCAAGGCAGGGAAAAAAACAAAAAAACAGGCTTGTCCTCCATTTCTAAACCTGCTAGTGTAGGGGAAGGGTGGTTGCTAGGCAACCACAGAACGTGGTGTAATTAGCAGTGGACGTATTGCTGCAGGCCACACTGCACTTCCACGTCTCGGCCAGGCTGTGGGTTTGGTAGAAAGGCCTCTGTTCCAGCTGTGACTGCGAAGGACTTGGAGGGCCGTGAATGGGTTTAGTGCCTCGCCATTCAGACTTTAACACTGTTGATATTTTCTTGTAGCAAATATGAGGCGATCATTTTTAATGGGTTTCGAACACACTGGGCAGCACAGTAAATCTCTCATCATAAACTGCTTGGTTTTACTGCATCCTGATACAGCAAGTGATTTTTCATGAGGTGTGATGATCACTGAATTAGAAATGCATGTGTTTAAGCTCGACGAGGGGTGGCTTCCCTCATTCTCTAGTTGTCTCTACAGCTGTAAATGAAATGGGAAGAAGGTGTGTGAGCTGAAGGACAGGGTCATTATTCAAAAACGTGGTGTAGCAGGGAGGCTCTATGATATATAAACATGTCCTGCTGTAACATCCGACTGGATCTGTACTTTCATTGTATTGCTGCCTAAACTCTGCCTGATTTCTCGAGGGAGAAAAGGATTTGAGCCAACAACTGTTTCAGATGATTTTCAACTAACAGCGAATTCATTTTCTATTTAGACTAATTCATATATCCTACGTATAAATCATGTTTTTTATGACTCTTTTTTTTTTTTTTATGTTTTTATGTCTCCTGATCTTAAGCCACAGTACCAAGAAAAAACCCTGATATTTTAGCAATATAGAAATATTGTAATAATTCTGGTCTCAGGTGTAGAGTTGTGGTAACTATGTTAGGGTTCATTTTATAGCTCCTTCCTTTTAGCCTGTGGTGTTACGCAATTCATTGGACGTACAGGTGAAATGTGACCAATGGTTTCTCCAGGTCCCTAAACGTCACTTCCATGGGGGGGGCAGGTGGGTGAGAATCACCCCGGTGGCATGCGCTCCAGAGGCAAATGCGAGCGTAAATAATGACAAATGACCGCAGCCGGCCGGCAGCGAGATTGCGTTTACCGATGAGGGAAGCGAATAACGGCTTACTCGAGGGAGACTCTGTGCCGGATAAATAAATCACGCCGGCGCGCTCTCGAGAGTGACGGAGCTGACTGCAGACAGGGAATGACAGAGGCGAGAGATGACGTGAGCGATTAAGACGGACGGGACGGGACGAGGAGAGGAAGAGCAGGGTCTTGAGACAGGGATGATGAGTCAAGTGGTTGCTCTGTTCCAGGTTTGGTTCAAAATGTAAGACCAGAACAGACGAAAGCAATTGTGATGTTTGGGAAAGTCAGGGGAAAGAAAAGGGTCAAGCTAATGATCTGATGTTATTTTTGTAGATGAGAAGTCCCATCTTTGCCTAGACTTGGGTCATCTGGGCTGGTCTGGTAGTATTTTGAGCGTAGGGCAGTATGCATATATTGCAGGACTAAGGCATTTGCAAGGTATTTGGCAACATTGTGTCTATCCTGAAATCTAATTAAACCACACTGATACTGTATACTATTACATCACCTCACCACCGCCAAAAAAAAACCCCAAAACTTCATTCAGAATACACATGCACCCACGCGCGCAAACACACACACACACACACACTGGGAGTTTTTAGTGATGCTACCCTGCTTTGTGAAGATGGGCCCATTTTTGGCAGGGCTGGCCTTGATAAGATCGCTGTTGCAAAGAATATCCTAGAATTACAACGACTGTTCCACCTGCAGCTGTTCCTGCCTCATGACTAAACAGAGGTGGACAAACATGAACAGGAACGACTCCAGCCCCTGTTTATCAGCAGAACAACAGATTGAATCTGGACAAATAAAGCTCAGGCCTTTGGACATGGGGAGATCAAACTCAGCAACCCTGCCGTTATTCTGCTGGTCTCCTCTCTGCTCTCCAAACCGACGTCTTTCACCAGTGTTGGGTTGATTAAGTCGTCTATTGATGAAGATGCTCGTTAGTAAGGCTTGTTTGGCTATAATTGTTTGCCTTCACCTACAGTGTCCATCAACTGAGCACTTGACAAACTTGCATTACATCTCGGAGCCAGGCAGATTAGTTTATATTACAATCGGAGGGTTGGGGGGGGAGGCCTTCACAATGATAATGCATTGATTCAGAGTTATTTTTGACCTTCTCATATATGTTAAGTAGATATTAAAATAATAACTATGCCAGGTGACTTTGTACTTCCACTTGATGTGAAAAGGCACAGACCTCTGCTCTTTGTAAATATCACAATTGGTCAGTAAGTCCTAAATTCAGAGCCTTGGTATCCCTGAGTGGCAGCCATTATATGGCCAGTGCCTGTAAACCCAGCTTCTGCATCTCCCTTGCTGGTCCTCAAAGTTCCACGGGAATCTGCTCTCTTGTTCGCCATGAAATACATCCAATTTACCACAGAAATTTGAAGCGCGCTGGCTAGGCAGTGTTGTTTTTGACCCGGCTGATCCTGGGTCAGTAAAGTGTCACAGTAGATGCTCCCAGTCAACTGTCCCTAATGGAGGCAAAAGTAAGGACTCTGTAATTTCAGCTGCATCTCTAAAGTAAGAAATAGGAAGATAATAGTGATCATCATTTTTCAAGGTAAGCGCCAGGCTACTGATGAAGCACTGCATTGTAAAACAGTCATTACAATGTTTTCAGTCATGCTACACTTCTTAATGCTATTGTAAAGGAAACCGTGCAGGCATGCCTTCCTGCTCCAAGCCTTGTCCTGGTGAAAAACACCCTTCTTATGAGTCCCTGTGAGATTCACCTGCACAGTGTTGCCTCAAGCCTTGTCCAGGGTCCTGAAATCCACACTCACAGAGCCACGGTTAGAACCAAATGATATTACTGGCTTGTTGCAGCCATTCTAAGCGTGTGATGCAACGGCTGGATGTGAAACCCTGTTGTAAGTGAGCTTAACCAGTGTTTCAGGACCACCTCATAAGACTGACTAAATCCTACAATGCAGAAAAGGAACTAAAATGTGTGGTTTTGAGGTAGGACTCTGTTTAGATAACACACGGGCAACAGACATGTTTATGTGATTCTGCGAACATAAAATCCATGCAGCATAAACAAATGGTGAATTATAAGTCTGTGGACTTTTATGCGTTTGAAACCCAAGTGTATATCAAGCATGTAGAGGCCGGAGCTGTGTGAGCCTCTCTCTTATGGAACTTTATTTAAGAGCCATTCGTTCTTGATGAAAGGTTCATAAGGGCTACTCAGCAAACCATGTTGAGGTGTGACCCCTTTATTAACTCCCAGAGGCATCCTGACTGTCTGTCAACCTCAAGGTTAAAAAGGAAACCTGTTGTTTGTTTGTTTGTTTGTTTTTAAATCATCAATAATGGTGTCGGCATCTTTAAATCCACATGGTGTGCAATAACACAGACAAAAGACAGATAGATAGATACTTTATTGATCTCAGAGGGAAATTCAAGAAATAACTATGAACAAGAGGATTTGCTCCAGCACTCTGCTGTGTCACAGGCCATGTCCTTACCCACTACACCACACTGAGATGCCAGAAATCTTTATATTTCAGATCCAGGGACGCCACTAAGACTAACCAGACTGGTTGCGAGTAACACTGAAGAACAACGGCACAGACAAAGATTAGCACAGCAGCGGGAAAATCCTTCCAGATGGACATTTGTGACTGTAGCACAGCGCTTAAGTTTTAAGGTTTTCATGGCTACAGTATATCTTCACACTACACATCTTTGCAAAGAACTGTGTTTAATTTACCCAGTTTCTTACCTATGGCGCAGGTGCCTTATGCTTTCCTGGTGATTAAAATCATGTGACCTTGGGACCATGTGTGTTGAATGTAAATACATTAGTCAGTATGTTTAGATACTGAATATGGTGCATTAGCTCTCTGTGAGGCAGCACATCTCATCTCACATCTCACACAGCGGTATAATGAGAAGTAGTGCTGAATGCTGACAGCCAGCAGCTGTAATGCTTTTACATCTAGACAAAAATGAAAACAGGGCTGATTGCTGTTTCCAGGACTGAGAAATTACTATCTGTCATTTTTATAAAATTTTACAGATGTTTTTGCAATAAATACTCCAGAATCCTCATTAAGATCGTCCTGTTTTCCCACTTCTAGTCTGTATTGATCAGCATTGACTAGACAGCAGTGCTTCACCAGTTAAGTGGCACTGGAGAACAGTTTTAATCATTTAAGGGTCCTCTACCCCAGTCCTGGTGATCCACTGACCTGCAATGTTTAGTATCTTTCTCACTCCAGTGCACCTGCATCGACTCATCGACTAGTTATCAAATCCTTCATGAATTGAATCAGGTGTTTTACAGCCAGGAAAATATGAAATGGAGCAGGGTGGTTAGTCTGTGAAACTGCCGCTGAGATCCCTTGGGTTGAGCTATAGTGGTGTGTGTGTGTGTGTGTGTGTGTGTGTGTGTGTGTGTGCATGAAAGCCTCGTTTCATTCCTTTTGCATCTCTCCAGATGTCATGAAAGTGCTGCTTTAGCCCTCTGAGGGTGGAGAGACTGGAAGCAGTCTGCCTAGTTACGTACTGCAGAAGGAGCGGTATAGACCAAAAATAGACCTAATGCACTTTCTGTCAAAAATGTGTCTCAGCACATATCCCAATCCCACCCACTTCACCAGCAGAGGTGCTGGGAGGAAGACATTGGACTAAAAGCTTAATTGCTCTTGTCTTTCACACTAATACATCTATTTCTAAAAGTTAATTGATTTCAAAAATTTTTACAGCTAGGCGCTTTTGTTCAAACTAATATCGGAATGTATATTCATTTTTAATTCATGTAAAAGGTGCAGACGTAATCGTGCGCTGAATGTTTTTCACACAAGTGCAATGTTTGTGGCATGAATTATTTCCAGGTAGACATGGCAAGTCTGGATGTGAAGTAAGAAGGTGGACTATAGATAACCTCGGTGAGGCTGTGCAGTGGGCAGGTGCATACAAAAGGGTACAAACACAGTCTAACCTGCAGTGTACCAGTCGTTTGAGATACCAGTCGTTTGAGATACCAGTCGTTTGAGACACTGTCGTACGCGATCGGCTAGTGTGAGGAAGCCTCTAGCGTTTACCGCGTGTGTAATGTGTAAACACTACCAGAAGCTGGTTGTGTTTGTGATTCATTTGAGGTTTTTATCTCACCACTGCATTAAAAAAATGTTAAAATAACTAAAATGTTGGCTTTGGATCGATCAGTTTATTATCTGAATGATAATGATGAAGCTCATTGTTGACTGTTCTCAGTGCAGGCAGTTTGCATGAGTGAATCCCAACGCAAGACTAATATATGCTGAGATTCTGTGCTGAATAAAGAGGTAGTTTTAAAGAATGCTCATCGGTTCCGTTGGGGCACCCTGGAAGAAGCTGAAGATTATTTATGCTTTTCCACAAAGTGTATTAATTTCAGGAAACAAATGAGTAGAATAATTACCCAAACACTGAGAGAAGAATAATGCCAGAATGCAAATTACAAGTCTGTTTTGGTGAGTGGAGGCAGGGCGGGGGTGTCATGTACTGGAATTGCTTACTGCTGCAATTATTTATTTATTTATTTATTTATTTATTTATTTATGCAACAAATCTTACTGATGCAGCCTAAGCCAGGTGGTTCTAGACTCTACCTGTAGAGGCTTCCAGAACGTTCCTTGCCATAGAACAGCACTGGCATGAGTTTTCATGTAGGCCATGTGGGAAGGTAGGGACCTTCCTCTCCTCCTGAGGAGTGTGTGGTGTTTATCTAGGACAGCGCCCCTCTCAGGGGCCGGTGCTGGTGCCATATTCCCTCGACTGTGCCGTTCTGGATAAAGACCTTTGCACAAACAGCACTATCTAACACAAACGCAGGAGGACCAGGAGCACCAAGATCCACCCCCCCCCCCCCTCCCTCCTGCACATAACACGCTTTAAAGTGTGTTTGAAGGAGTCTGCAGCTATCTGTGTCCAAGAATATACCTGCACCTCCAACTGGAGTAGGAGAGGCAGGCTTATGCATTCAGGTTGGGTACTGTTACAGCATTACGGATGTAAATTGACAAGCAATTGTATTTACATCTTTAAACGCCAGTGTGAGTAAAAACAGTGACTCTGGGAAATATGACCTCATTACCATCCATCCTGCCTGGTCCTGATGCTTATATATGGACTGAACTAGTGAGCCAAAGTGACTGGTGTACTGAGGTGACCATGGATTTCTTACAAATGGATGGATACATGGTGTACAGCAAGGTTTTTATTGACATATACTTGCTTAAGCCAGAGTGGCAGGTGTGTATACGGGGTATGTATGTTAGAAATGAGAGAGAGAGAGGGAGAGAGAGAGAGAGAGAGAGGGAGGGAACTAGTGGTATGTTGCATTTTTAGGCCAAGTTTGATTATGCTATAGATTATTTATGATGTTTTTTTACACATTTAGCATTTCCAGTATCTCTCCAGATTACAGAAAGAGAGGTGAGGACAAATATGGGAAGGGAACCAGGAAAGTAATAATCACCCTATGAATAATACATCAGATTAATAGGTTTTGGGAGGTTTCATGATGGCTGTTAGTGAAAATAAATAATTAAATGGGTAGACATGGGTTGTGATGTTTAAGTGGTACGTTTGTCCTTTTGGTCTAAAGTCACGGCCTTGGCTGCAGGAAGGATCACTAGTGCTGTGGGGAGGATCACTAGTGCTGTGGGGAGGAGGATCACTAGTGCTGTGGGGAGGATCACTAGTGCGGCCAGAATTTCATGGCACCAAAATGCTTGCAGCATTTTCAAATGATCATTTCAAAGAGGTTTTCAAGGGGTTTTACGCACTTGTGCTCAGAGCCGCCCTACAGATGGTGTCGCTTCCTTTGAAGGGTTCTCTCTCTCCCCAACGTGGCTTTACTACTCTCCAAAGACACACGGCAAGAGAACAGGGCCTGCAAGAGAGACCGAATTGTAGAAACTTGCCCTCCACACTCAAATACATCCACTGGTTATGCACATTTTGCCTGTGGATTTCTAATGTGCTAATTAATTCTCAGTAATATGCAGAGGTCATGCCATTTAACTGGCACTGAGGCATGATAATATTCCTCTGATTAGTAAAGCATCAGTACTGAACTGAAATTGCACAGCTTTTTAACTATGTGAGCACTAAATAATCCACATGACACGTTTCTCTGCTGCCGATATGAGCTCCCCGCTCCTCATATATATACGGGTGCAAGTGTAAAACTCTGGATATGAGGTGCAAGACGTGTTCAGTATATCACCAGAAGCTGCTAGTCTCACTTTAAATAATGTACTTAACTGCTGATTTTGTGAGTTAGCATGTGTTTCTGTGCAAAAGGAAGGATGAGGTGGGTGGAATTCTGCAGAGGCTCGGGGGGGCTGGCCGAAAGGAGAACCCCGCCCCCCCCCGAGGGGCGTGGTCAGCAGGGCGTCTGGCTCGGCATCGATTTGATGCCGGGCCTCTTATCTGCGGTTCACGCACAGCCTTTCAGCGCCGGGCAGATTAGAGCACTTTGCGCTGGCGAGAGAAGAGGGTTCAGTCTCCTTCAGCCACGCGTTAATGAGTCGGTCCGGCTTCGGGCGGACGCCAGGGGCCAGTCCAGGATGCCAAAGGGCCCCCTGAGCTGTCGGCTCGTCGAGGAAGAGGCCCGGCCTTCCACGTTCCCGTCACCTCCACTCTGCTTCGCAGAATGAACACGCTCTTCCATTTGTTCATGACGTGTTTATCTTTTTATTTGCTGTGGTTAGGAGCTGTTGCTTCCGTCTTGAAGCACTAGCTACGTTTGCTGCTTGACACTTTAAAAATTCTGTCTTGATCCGAGGCCCGATTATTATGATTATTATGATTATCATATTTAGTTACATATTCAGAGAAGCAGACCTTTATTATTACAGGCCAGTGTGATTTTGAGGCACAGATAAAAAATATCTACCAGTGAAATAAACACTACAATTAATTTAAACATTGAACTAAATCATTCGGATGGATCTGTAAATGGCGCAGGACCGAACGAGCTTCGTAGCAATAAACAAACTTTGGCAGAGCAAACGTGTAAAGGAGCCACACAGCAGTACATCAGCATGAACCACCTCAGACTCCGCCCAAAGGGGTGGAGCTTCACCGGAGCTGCCGCGTGGGAGGGGCCTGCGTGGGAGAGGCTGTGGCGTTTCACGGACGGGAGCCAGAGCCGTGTACTTGTGTGAGCTGGAGAACATATGGAGTTGAGCTCAGAGGAGAGCCCTTCAGAGGCCCTCCGAAGCCTCGGGCTGGGCGATAGGGCCATTAACAGAGCGACTCATTAATAACGGCTCAGGGGGGACGTTAATATCCCCTCGGCACTGTGCGCCAGGGGTATCGGCCACGCTGAAATGTGGGAGAGCAGTGTGTGTGTGTGTGTGTGTGGGGGGGAGGGGTGTCTAAGTGAAGCTGCACATTGAACCTTGTCCAAGGTGTAGCACTACTGCAGCAGTTAGGCAGAGATTAAGACAACAATTAGGCAATCAATCTCAAACTCGTGTCCACTTGCGATTCGATACAGTGGGAATAAGTGGTTCCTGTTTAATGGGGCGAGCAAACTTGTATTATAAACTTGTATTATAAACTTGTATTATAAACTTGTATTATAAACTTGTATTTCACGCACAGCTTCCGGAAGGGTGAGCGACCTGGCTGAGCTTCAGGCATGGACTCGAGGGATGTTTTATTTTTTGAAACTATATGTAGAAAGCTTTATGCATCATCGGTGTGCAGTTCTGAACACATCTGAAGTCTCCTTAGAATAAGAGAATCTATTCAAAGTGAGCAGATTTAGTGAACCAACACATGGTGCCAAATCGGTCTCTCGACTACTGCCTCTAAAAAGGTTTGTGTGTTTGACAGTTTTTTAAAGTGCATCATCATGGCGATGTTTCACCCCCTCCTCCCTTGTTAAATATTGTAAACGTTTGTGGAATGTGCATCACAGATCTGCACGCAGTTTTGCTCTGCATGCGAATGCCCAGGAAAAAATGTAATGCATCAAATGTGGGAGTATTTCTTTTATTATTTATTTTTGATTTTAGGATTATTGCTTTGTTTTTGTGATTGTGAATTGTGTGATCGGTTGTATGCCGTTCTTTCTGTAAGAGTGTATCCTGTTGCATTAAGACTCGTGTTGATAATTCGCCTTAAGGTCAGCTGCGGTTCAGCTCTCACCAGGAGTCTCTGGAAGCATATGGTCAATGTGTGAATAGTGTATGATTAGTACCTGGCCTGTAGTAATGTAATCGTGTATCTTGGCCTGTAGAGTAGTGCCTTAAGCAGAGTAGAATCCTACATGATCAATAAGTGATTTTCCATTTGTTGGAGGACTTTCGTACGTCACATCGCAGGTGTCAGTTGTATAAGGAGGGTGTAGCGGTGAACAACAGCTAAGCTACATGTGTTTGTAGCCTCTCCGAAGATCAGCCATTTTGCACAAATAATCTCACATTCTCATTCAAAAGGCAAACTGGTTTCTAGTTTATCATTATACCTGACCCTATTTCTTATTTCTCCCTGTTTATTTTTGATCAAAAGGCTTCAGATGCAGTATTATTTATCAGTTCACATCGCTCTCACTCTCTTTCTATCTAACTTGTCATTGCTTGACCACAAAGCTTGAATAGTAGTTCGTCAACACACCCCAATTAGCGTTAGCAAGCATAAAAAATTTTTCTACACCTTTCTACATATAATACCACACTTTTTTACCTGTGGAGCTGAGGACAGAACTTGCGCAGAGCATTAAGCTTTACAGGCCGGTTTGTAACACAGTTCTAATTCTCTCTTGAGCAAAACTGCAGCTCAGGAAATTCGTGGCTCCATGACGTGAACCTCTGTGGGACGCCGAGTGTGTTGGACTGCCGTCTTAATTTATTTGGTTGTCATAGAAACGGCTCCCCAAACGAGTGACCCAAATTGATTTGACTGAAGAAAACCGTGGTGATTCTCCACCACAGTCACTTAGTAAGTAGGTACGGATATCTACAGGCAAGCCAGCTGAGAACGGTGTGTGCTTCTCTGTGTCTGGGATGGTGTCAGATGAGGGTTAGAGGTTTCATGATCTGTTCACCATTAAACATTTCAGTCATAGAAGTACAGATGAGGTAATAATTGCTAGTTGAGGGAACATAAACATGCGATTGGTTTAGCCACTTTAATACCATGCGTGTGTTTACAAATAACTCTATTGGGCTCGACCCAATCAAGTTCCCGTCCTTAATTAGCATTTGGTTCAAATCTATCAAAAGGCCTTATGGGTCACACTTACTAAACCCCATGGTGTGTTGTGTCAGACCGGCAGCCTTGTGTATGGTTAGTACCTGTCCTGCCTCTCTCTCAAACACACACACACACACACACGCACATCTTGATGTCTGCAAGACTGGGGGCGGAGCCGTCACCATCAATCTATTCTTTGAGCATGGAGGCCAGCCCAGAATCCACAGAGCGGTGAGCCGACTTGTCAATCATAGCGACACCCGAGCCTTTGGTCTGCACAGCGGGTCTGAGTGGGCGGGGTTACAGCAAACTCTTTGCAGGAGTTACATCATACTGCTGGGTGAACAGGTGCACTGGGTGTAAGATGAAACCGTTAAGCTGCCCCCGTGGGATCTCAGTTTGTAAAGGTGCCGTTGTAACATCAGTGAAGCACGTCGTTAAGAAGTTGGAGAAGAAGGTGTTGTGTTCAGCTTTGCTCTGCCGTTCACGCAGGCCAAACAGCTGGGCCTGCTGGGTATATAGACGCCAGAGGAGGCAGGCATTAGGTCTAAGGTAGCCTACTTCTGATTGATATAAAAGCTTTGGGAGTTTATGAAGCTTTATAACCCTTTATAACACTTTTATTATAGTAATGCCTATATTTATAACCCTTATTTATAATAATGGCTATTCTGCTCTGTCTATGTGTTCATGAGCCAGTCCTTGAATATGTAGTGGTGTTTTAGGCCCCAACAGCGCCCCCTATCTTTTGTTCTGAAAGGCACTCTGGCTTCTGCTTGCTTGTGAATATCTGAAAATACTAACCCAGCTGTGCCCCGGGGCATCTGGCGGAAGGGGGGGGGGGGGGTTATTTAACACACAGACGGAGAAGTGCCAGGGGCAGCGAGCGTACTGTATGAGTGCTTAAGAGCTAAGGGCTCCTGCAGGCCAGAGGAGTGGGGCCCCTCGGGGCCGAGGGAGCAGGCGGAGGTGCGGCCCAATGAGCACACGGTCGCCAACTGCTTGCAAGGTCCTTCCGGAAGAGTCTTTTGGGTTTAGTGTTTCTGGGTTTATTATTATCAGCGTTCTTAGAAAGGTCTCGGTGTAGACAATTTCCTGCCTCAGTTTCTGAGTAAACGTTAATGACACCATAAAGAACGATGGAAAGCATCCGCACAAATGCTTAGCTACTCTTGACCCCTGGAAACGCTGGACGGCCTCTTTATGAGCCGCAGCATCACTGAGCAAATTCTTAAGCCTTTGTTATTCAAGACCTCAAAGGTTAAACAGCGGTGCTGGAGACGTGAGTTCCCACTGCAGCTGGTTTTCAACTATGCAGATTCATAATGAAGCCTGACCCAGCTAATGGTGTAGCTGAGAGCTGGGGTAGCTGTGGCAGATACTGGACATGAAATCCTGAAGGTTACAGTGCAGCAAAAATGTGTCTTACCCATTATCCTTGACGCTTGTAGCCATTACCGCATGACTCCTAATAAAAGAGCATGCAAAATAGAGGACATGGAGAACATGAGGCTGAACTGCAGAAGTTTACACAGCGTCGGTACTCATGAGACAGACAGTGCAAAGGCATTTTTTGGGGTACGTTAGTGTGTTTGGACAGGGAATTCAGGACCTTTTTCTCCTTTCAGCCACATGACTAAACAGGCGTACCCAGGATGCTGTCTCTACGGTTACTGACCTTGTTACACCCAGCTGACCATTGACAGAATCGCAGGGAGGCGGACTGTTGCGGAACTAATGCCGGCCATAGAAAAAATACAAACAAACAAACAAAAAACCCCCTTCTGAGTGGCCCAGTTTATTTCACCTCAGCTTTCTCCTTGGTTGTCTTTTTCGCTTTGCCTCTGTTCTCTCAGTTTCTTCTTCATTCTCTCCCTTTCTCCCTCCTCTTCATCCTCCTTTCCTCACGCAGTCGTGGTTTTGTAGGTGAGGCACCCGTAGGCTTGGGGCGTATCCTCAATGAGATTCTGCAGGAACAGATCTTACTGGTGCACCAGTCAGCCACACTCACTGGACTGAGACAGAGGAGCAGACAGACAGACGAAGAGAGAGAGAGATTGGGAGGGAGGGAGGGATGGATGGATGGAAAAAGGGAAAAAGAAAGACTGAGTGAGCACTCAAGCATCTCGTACCTCATTTCCAGACGGGTTAAAAAAAAAAAGAACCCTCTCTCGTCTCCTGCCTTCTTTCCACCCCGCCACACATGCATGTCCATGCACACACACACACACAAACACACACACACACACACACACACAAGCCCAGTCCATTTTCTCACATGAGTAGCATCGCCTACAGTGGTGGTCACGCACTGAAAGAGAGCGGCCGCACAAATGCACACAAAGTCATGCCAAATACAAAACACACACACACACACATACACACACACACACACACACACACACACACACACACAAACCCATGCCAAAAGCTAAGGTCATGTTTGTTTCCTTATGGTCCAGGTGTACAGTGCATAAGCAACTTGGCTTTATCATGAGTCTCCAGAGGGTGGACCTGCCTCCAGCTCTCCTGATATTAAGCTTCTCATTAGACATCACTACTGGGCACCTTTGTTAATTAGTTTACTCTGTCTTCCCACCGACTTTCCACTCTCACTTCATAATATGCTGCTGGAAGGTACTGCCTTACTGTTCTCCCTCCGTCTGTTTTAAAAGAAGCGGAGACGTGGCTTTGGAGGGTCGAGAGCTTGGATGTTCTTGACCTTCTGTGGTCACCATGTCCTCCGTATGTAATCAGGATTCCCGTCTTTCCCTCGCTGTGGTCGCAGGAGGTTTGTTACTCAGCCTCTTGCTTACCCATCGAGTGGTAGTGTCGGCGGACAAAACACCCACCACGATGCCACTCGGCTGAGTCAACCGCGTCTTCCAACCCTGTCAGGTGAGGAAGCCATAAACCCAAACTGCCAAGGAGGGAAGAGAGAAAATAGTGAGAACATCATCTTACATCTGTTCCAGGTGACCAGTAAGTAAAAGAGGATCAGACAGGCAGATTTGATAGAAAGCTAGTGATGTAGAATCAGACAGGCAGATCAGACAGATAGTTAGTGAAGTAAAATCAGACAGCAGGAGCAGACGGATACTGAAATTGAATCAGACAGCTGAGTCTTGTTTGTGTAGGAGGGTTTTTTTGGTTTTGTTGAGGATATTCTTTCTACCCTCTCAGATATTAATAGCTACAGATAAATTTTACCAGATGTGGGAGATGAGCCGACCATAATATATTTAAAATACATGTTAAAATATATTTGAATTGTTTCTGGTTTGTTAGTCCATCTCTACTGTGTAGCCCAGCACCCATTACCCCAGTTTCCAATACTGTTTGTACTTATGCCCTTTAAACACAGCCGGCTACACCTGAGAGTTACGGTGGTAAAAACATCTCCATCAAAGACGGCGAACCCAGGGAAATTTTACAAAGTTTCCACTTACAAGGCCACTGATGTCTGAGGTGTGCTGTAGCAAATGCTTTGACTATTCAAGGAGTCAGTGCTTTGTAAATGGGTGGAAATATTTTGAGGTTTTTTTTATTTGTAGAGTGAAGGTAAAAGGTCTCACTGAAAATTAGCTTCCACGATAATTGCACAGTCACAATATAATGGAACCCTAACCGCTCGAAAACACAATGATGAGCGGAAGGAAGCCATACCAGGAAATGATGAACAGGGTAGCAGGGCTGCGCAGGGGCAATTCACAAAGACTGTAAGAAGTTTGATGAGGGCTTTATGCCCTGATCTCACGCACATCCACGCCGTTTACATCACAACAGTGTCATCATACTGAGTTAACCAGACCAGGTCAGAGGAGCAGGAATATAAACAATACCACTTCAAACAGACGATACACCAATTATATCATAAAGAAGCCTTCGTTTATTTAAAAGCACTATAAACAGGCCACATCTGCATACATTATAATATATATATATACATTATAATATATATATATGTGAGGCAAAACTAGCATGTTTTCCTCTTACTAAAATGGTAATTGTTTTTTTAACATACAAAGTATATCATATTTGCACAGATCAGTCATAATATTTGAAGCCCCTTGTGCTGCCAATGGTTCTGCCCCAGTGGGGCGGGGGGGGGGGGGGCTTCTACAAGCCCTCTGAAGGTCCTGATATCTGGAACCAAGATCCTCTATGTTCTGCAAGTTCCAATGTAGGATCTCCATGGATTAGACTTGGAAGCCAAACCAACACCTTGAACTCTTTGTCATGTTCCTCAAACTATTCCTCAACAATTTTTGCAGTGTGACAGGGAATATTATCCTGCTGAAAGAGGCCATAGTGCATCCTTGCCCATATAGTATTTCCTGGTGCCATCTTTAACCTTCTTCCCACGCTGCATCCTGGTGCAGATCTTTTCCCCAGGTAAGAGACAAACATGCTGTTCACAAGATGTAAAAGAAAGTGTGACTCATCAGACCAGACGATCTTCTTCCACTGCTCCTTGGTCTGGTTCTGATCTTCTCTCTGATCTACTCCTGATCTTCGTCAGGAATAGGTGCTGCTGACGGACGCGGGTGAGCATGTGCACTCTGTGTCTGTGCAGACGTTTGTCCTGACACCTGTTCTGTTCCACCGTGGCCAGGGCGAACTTTTACATCAGACCACATCAGAGTAACTCTTTCGTGGAATCAGACGAGACTTGCTAGCCTTCACTTCCTACGTGCATCAGTGAACGTCGGGAGCTCGTGACCCTCTTACCGTGTTTTGGACAAACTCTGACTCGGTCGCCGAGTCATCGCAGTTTGTCCCTTGTCAACGTCACTCTTATGTTTGCCTGGATCTCCTGCTTTTATCCCATCAACTTCAAAAACTGACTGTTCACTTGTCGCCTAATTTAGCACATTGACAGGTGCCACTGTAACAAGATAATCAGGGTTGTTCACTTCACCTGTCAGCGGCTGATTGGTGTATGTAATAAAAGATATAAGGTAGTAAGATTGAGTAACTGCATATATATAAAAAAATTATACATCAAAAGGGCCATAATCATGTAAAAATAATTGTATGTTTTATGACAAGCACCACAAAATCATGATCATTCATGATCTGTGTAGATCTTCTGCGTGTTGGAAGGCATGAAGGTCACGCTCTAACATTTGATCAGATGATTTGATTGATCACCCAAGTGCACCATCGCATGGCACAGCAATAAACCTCGTCACCAAACGCAGCAGAAAGAACATCTCAGAGTATTCAAACAATGCTTATGTCTGTTTGAACTCATAATGCCTGCAGCTGGTTCCTATAAGTAATACACCCCCAGCTGTGTGTATCAAGTGGTTCGCCTCCGTTCTCAGAGATAAGGAGCGATCGTTTGTTGACTCGCCAATGTTCAACAAAAAAAAAAAAGATGTAAATAGTATTTTAGATTACAGATTATACTTCCTAGAGATTTACATCTCCAGTTACATTCAACTCTGTGTTCCTACAGTGGTTTTAGCCAGATAAAAAATCAAGAGCAGAAAAGGCACTGTTTGTCTGGATAACATCCGTTGCACCCAGTGCAAAGAGATTTGTTTTGTTCATTGATTAAATCTCATGGGCTTGGCCACTCCCTCAGAATGGCCTGATCTCCTGAGCAGCAGAACAGTCTTCATGGTTTCATGGATGCTAATTGTTATAACATGCAAGTCCCTGTACTGTGGGCCTCTAAATGCCTTACAATGAAGAAGTGGGATCCTATGAAAAGAGCTTCTGACTCACAAACCTCTCAGAATGAGATCAGACAAACACCAGGATGTAAGCACAAAAGACGCGGGTGGGTGGTAAAACTGTCCTGCAGTGCAAGCTGGAGAACGTACAGGATGAGTGAAGCAAACCAGCAGGAGGTGCTGGAAAATGCGGATGTGCCAGGCGGGGTCAGGGTTGACGTCGTGTGTGTGTGTGTGTTCTGGATCAAATGTTCGCATCATCAGTTCACGATAAAGAAAGCGCATGGATTTCCACAGATGCCACACTTGGGACGCCACTGCGATTGGGCAGAGCTAGTGACGTGTCTGCTGTGCAGAGGGAGGAAAGGGGGCTTCTCTGCTCGTGCTGCTGGAAGCTCTGACCACGTCTGTCCATTGTGGCTGGTTCGGATCAAACGGCTTTGTCACGTGTGGCTGCACCCAACTGCTAAAGGACTGATCACATGTAGTTTTTCTGGTCACTAAATCTAAATCTACTCGTGATAAGGAGGACATAAACTTTGTTGGGATCAATAAAGAGAGAGAGAGAGGAAGGGAAGAGGAAGAGCGAGATTGCTTTCATCTCATTACTCCCCCCCCCCCCCACTCTTATTTCTGAAATCGGCTACTTTGGTCTTGTTGCCCAAAAAGTCGTGTCAGTTTGATGGAGGTCTCCTCTTTGTGACTTACAGGATGGCTCATATAATATAATTAGCCTTTTGTGAGCACAGAAAACACAGCATCTGAGAATGTTGTGATTTTGGCTTATATGGGGGGTGTAATATATATTGTATATATGTATAACTGTGTCAACAACTTCATGAGGCAGCTGACAGACATCCGATTCTAAGATATGTAGAGCAGTTGTCGGGAGGACTAAAGGACTGAATAACTCTAAAACAAAAAACTATTTGCTGAAGGTGCATATAAAAGTGTGTGTGTGTGTGTGTGTTTGTGTTTGAAATAATTTAATATATAGGCCAACACCTGTCCCAAGTTATATTACATAATGTATAATATTGCACCTATATAATCTGTGTGTGTAGATCTCTTTTACATTAATCTTTGATACAGGCAAAAAGGTTTGGTTCTATTCTAGAAACAGAACATTCAGATGATGAATCATTTTCTTTGGGTTATTTTCTTAAGATTATTTATCAAATATTATTTTCTGGTTCTTTTACAGTGTTGTAGATTGTCAGTGTTATCAAAGGAAATATAGCCCAAAGCACTTCAAACACCACACGTACGCAGAGAGAAAGCAACATGGATGCCAGTGAATGACACAAACAATATATTTTGTTGAGTGTTATTTTTAAATGTAGGTGCTACTTGGCAGTGCTGACTGACTACAGTGTCTGTATGACCTCATTGTGTAACACCTAACAGTAAAATGAAACTCCTCTGTCTGTAAGGGAATGTCACTGTCATAATGGAACATAACCTGCTGTGGAATAATCAGCTAGGAAGGTCTGGCCGAATGGAATCCTCAAGTATTTTGCACGTTTGTGTGTGTGTGTGTGTGTGTGTGTGTGTGTGTGTGTTATTTATTCACAGTGGAGATGTAGTTATTGCAGCCAGAAATAATGAAACACTGTACATATCTGTTATTCCTTCCCCATAACTAGTTGAGTTTATGAGTACAGGAAGAAATGGAAAACACAGCATTCAGTTACATTGCATGGACTCAAAAAAGTACACACACTGAAATAAAATATGTGCATTAATCTTTCAGTCCATAGGCTGCATTGATTTTATAAAACAATAATACATTTCTCGTGTCACATAAAAATCCACTCATGTAAAGAAATCCAACCTTCCTGTTTTTTGTGTGTGTGTGTTTCACTGTCCTGCAGAATCCTGCTTCCTGCAGAGCAGATCCAACCCACATCTAACCTAATTCATCCAGTTACAGCACTCACAAAACATTAATTAGCTGATTTAGCTGTTTGGGATGGAAATAGCGCTGTAGGAAAGCCACTCCCAGGAGGGGCGTTGGAATCCCTGTTCTACAGGCTTTCCAGTCAGATGATTCATGCAGTTAGCAAGGAACCTTTCTTCATTTTCATCCTGTGCACAGTTCTTTCACATGAAAGACTCTGAATGCTTTTAAAGAAGGAACGCAAAAAGAAAAAGATGTTTAATCCATCTAAAGAGGTAGATGAGCATGCTGTCTCCCTCGCACAGTGGCTCGAGTCAAGAGCGTGAACTGTCTTGTGCTGTAAGAACCTGCACCACCCCTACCAAACCTGTTCTAATAATGTTTTGGAGGCACATGCTCTCTGAGCCCAGAGTCCATCTAATGGCTGCTGATGATTTGAGACGTTGAGGAGGTCAGAGCAGTTACAGTGGAGAAATAAAAGTTGGAACGCTTGGAGTCTAAATCTACGCTTGGTCTGAGACATACAGCGGTGCTTTAAAGCTTGTGAACCTTTTAGAATTTTCTATATTTCTGCATAAATATGACAGTCCTAAAAGTAGAATATTATAATATAAAATATTATACTTGATCATTTATTTATTGAGGAAAATGATCCAATATTACATGTGTGTGAGTGACAAAAGTATGTGAACCTTGGCTTTCAGTATCTGGCTAATCCTAGAGGGTCACATACCTTTGCCACTCACAAATATGTAATAGTGGATCATTTTCCTCAATAAATAAATAATCAAGTATAAATATTTTTGCCTCATTTCTTTAACTGGGTTCTCTTTATCTACTCTTAGGACTGTTTTAGGTCATATTTATGCAGAAATATAGAAAATTCTAAAGGGTTCACAAACTTTAAAGCACCATTTTATGGACTTGGAACAGGCATCACTGTCTGTGTGGTGCATCCATTAATTTCCTTTCAGTTAAGATTTTCAATTAAAGTTGATTGTCATTACACGTATGCACAAGTGTACAGTATAACAGAAGAGATTTGGGCTATTCTCAGCTTTATCACCTGATAGCCACTCATAACATGCAGTATCACAGTGGGCGGGTGGAGGGTCATAATGTTGAAATGGTACACTAATAACACTTTATTTTTTTTAAAGCAATATAGATGTCAGGTACTTTATTGACTGTGTGCCCTAATGAGTATGAATGTGAGTACTTTGATATTTATTTGGTTCGCAGCACATTTACGCCCCTGGTTTCACTCCCCTCGGGTGTTTGGTCTTTGGGGAGATTTTCGGCCAGATTACAGGTCGTGTTTGTGAAATGTGCTTCTGCCTGGGCTGTAATTGGGTTTGTGCAGGACACAACACTGGCACCAGAGTCTCTGTGTTTTGTAGCTGCTCTCGATCAGCCAGTCTATGGAGATCTGCATAAAATATGCATAATTAAAAAAGGAAACTGAGATCCTCTCCCTCTAGTCATAAATCTTCCCTTAATATCCAAGGGATATATATTTGAATGAACTAGGTCTGGGGAGAAAAGAGAGGCTGTTATATCAACCCCCAGCCCCTCCGAACACAGTGTGCATGGGGGCATGTGTGGTCTGACCTGCTAATGCCCAGTAAGGTAGTAAAAGAGACAGTGTTAACTAGGGTTAACTGGGGAGCCGGGGTCCCAGACGGCCCCTCGCCACCCGGGCACGTTGAGCGGCCACAGGCTCCGCTCGTGTAGCTGAATGAATCAAAGCGATGACTGCTCATAGTCACAGAGCATCAGGGTGAGTTATGTGGAAGCATGGCTGAGTGCCAACTAGCATGGCCTCAATGTGGCCAAAGAACTGCTCCTACCATTTAACCATCATAATACTGAAAAGAAAATGGTTTATATAGAGAGCAACCTCTGAAGCTGTTAGCATCGACTGCAGTTGGTACCACAATAATGTCTGGATCCAGTGTTGTTGCACTGTGAAATTAAAAGCTCGGCACCATACACCCATGAATTATTGAATAATGGAAGAATTTGTCTGATTTACATCTGCGACTCTTCCTGCTATGGGCTGCCGGTTTCCAGGAAGGAACGGCGTGGTGTGTCCAGGTGATTCCACCTTCTCATAGTCGAATCTCCTGGATGACGAAGCGAAATTATGTCATTAGGTCAGGTTGGTCTGTGCATTCGGTCCGCACCGTGGGAACCCCGACCTAATCACTCGGCCGGCGTGCAGCCCTGATTACTGCCTCCCCTCTCCTTCCTTCCTCTTTCATTCCCCTTGACTCCCAGCGGGTCTTTCTTTGCCAGGGCTCTCGTGTGTCTCACACACTGTGTTCCTCAGACGCTCTTGCTACCATTTTCCTCTCTTCGTTCTACTCTGCCTGTCAGTCCACAACTATGAAAAGTTGCCTCTGGTAGACCTCCATTGTAATGACTTTTCCCATTAAGAATATACCAGTGTTTGCAGCTGTCTGAGTTGGTTATCCACAATGAATTGAATTATCCTGTGCTCTTTTGCACCTGAGAAAATGGGATGTTTCATTCTTGCCTGGAGGATTGTGGGAAAATGATGGGCAGAGAATGAAAGCATGTGTTCAATGAGGGCCTGGGCTCCTAATCCGGATACTCTGTTTACCTTAGGCTTGTCCTCTAGATTCTAGTGCAGCAACCACATCCTTTAACAGTGTGGTCGATTCAGTTTCAGCGTATGCTAAAACAGTAAAAATACAACAAAAATCATGGTCGTAATTCATGAGAAGGGATTTATAATTTATCTGGAAAAACTAAAGCAGCATTCAAGGTCTCTATTCTCGCCCACCTGTAGAGCTTGGGTTTAAGTTACTTGGGTTTAAGTCACGAAAAGCTCAAAGGTTCAAGTCTCGAAAGCTCTGACTCCACTCGCTGCAGGTAATCCGCTAAGGTGGTGCATGGTGGAGAAACAGCTGAACGAGGTGGAGGAGGAGCAGAGTGAGGAGAGGGTGCTTGGTCCTACTGTGTGACTTTCGTCAGATCTGCTCAGAGTGCATCTGAAATCACTCTTTGCCAGATACATAAATCTGCTAAATCACTCTTGTTCATCTGCACACTTTCGAGCTTCTGGTGGGTATGACAGACTTCCTGCTCTGACATCACTGAGGTGACTACAGAAATGCACGATAGTGTTGAAAATAGCGTGCTGGCGAACGTCACGATGACAGGTGACTCGCTCGGACTGGAGAACATGAAAACAGCACCGCTAAATGAAGTGAGCAGACAGGATATGGACAGGGTTGAGGGGTGGGGTTGGACCACGGCGGGGCAAACGCAGGATCTCCGAGTGTTGATACGGCGATTGGGGCTAGCAACCTTCCTCCGCCCAGTCTTGCCCTCTGATTCAGCTCAGTGTACAGAGCCTAAACACTTCCACTGAGGGACAAAGGCAGCCAGAGGGGTCTGGAGTTTAGTGCCATAGTGATGAGTGCATCAGCGAGGGCTGGGGCTGAGTGCGAGGGGGGGTAAGGGGGAGAAAGAAAAAGAAGTCAAACTAAACAAATCAAAGTTAAAAACCCGAATCTTTGAAGTTCCCCATAAACACGGAATCAAAAGCTTTGAAGGGCACATGTCCAGTGTCCCTGTGTGAAAGCCTGTTGCAGGATTGTGTTACATTATGCTGCATTCACCTTAAAGGCTATAAGAAAGAAAGACTGGGACAATGTCACCTGTCCTTCTGTCTCTCTGACTTTCTCTGCGGGAAAAAAAAATACTGGGCTCTGACCCGATCTTGATTTGTCTTTGTTTCGTTCGTTTTTCATTCGTTTTTGTTCCGGTGGTGTATATAAAATGTTAGAACGTTTGGCATTTCTTTACTGTGCTTTTGATTGAGTACAGAATGTTCGCATGCAGTCAGATATAAGTACAAATGAGGAGCGCTGTTGTCATGACCTCAGGTTGTGTGTGTGTGTGTGTGTGTGTGTGTGTGTGTGTGTGTGTGTGTG
>JAOXYF010000006.1:17807026-17820243 GCA_028565775.1 Sternarchorhynchus goeldii | reverse complement strand
TCTCTCTCTCTCTCTCTCTCTCTCTCTCTCTCTCTCTCTCTCTCTCTCTCTCTCTTTCTCTCTCTCTCTTTCTCTCTTTCTCTCTTTCTCTCTCTCTCTCTCTCTCTCTCTCTCTCTCTCTCTTTCTCTCTCTTTCACCATTGCTGGCCATCATTTTTCAACACTGGCAATGACATTGTTTTTCCACCAGTGTTATTGACTGAATTCTTCCCTCTGCTCATAAGTAATTACCCCCCTCCCCCCCCCCACAGGGCCTCGGGTGAATAAATCCCTTGGGTATTTCACGTCACCACCAATGGCACATCTTTCAGCTTCTTGGGAGTAACTGTTGGGCTTTATGGCTTAAAAAAAAAAAACATAACTCAACTTTGATTACACAGCGTCCCTCTGGAAAGAGTGGTGTGTGAGTGAAGCACTGGCAGCAGAGCTCAAGGAACCTGCCGTTCGAATGTGAACAGCGCTTAATGTATCAGGGTAGGAGTGGAGGGAGGAGAGGAACCACAGCATCCACGCCAACAACACCTGCATGCAAAATGCTCGGTCTTTGTTTGTTTGTTTGTTTGCTGTCATTGGTTAAACCACATGTTCAGGAAATAAACGTCATGCATCATTTTACTTCTTACTCACATGACAAGATGCTGCGTCTCTGGCCCTGTTCCCGTCCACAGTTGTTTTATTATTTTTTCACTATAAATATTCTATTACTATGAAGTATTCTAATATTAATACATGTTAGAATGAAAGCACTGAAGTATTCCAGAGGAATATGTAAGTCTTTGCTTGGACTCTGATTACCAGAAACTAAATAAATCATGTTGAACAATAAGCTCTTCAGAGGCCTAAGTATGTGTTCCACTCCTAACATGGTATGTATTATCACATTTCAGTTTGTTTAACAGATGTGATGCTAAAATAGTTAATTAACTGGGTTGCTGTTAGGAGTTTGGAGCCTAATTTCATAAGTAGGCTGTGTGGGGCAGTGTTGGGAAAACACTGCAGCCATTTTCCATTATGTGTTGATTAACTTAACATTGCTTCTGGATGTTGGGAGCTGAAGAGTACGTGGTTGTACCTTCAAAGGCTTTTTCGAAAGGGTATATTGCAATTCTCACTTACAGTTTTCACTCACAGTCAACAGCATTTTTCTTGAAACGTGTCTGTAGATCTTAAGGTATTCATTCTGTTTAGCATGATTACATAATTTTGTCTGCTTTTCTGAAACCATAATGCACTGAACATCATTATTCACTGTAAATGTTTGCTTCCAACGTGTTTTCAAACCCACCCAGCAATGTTCAGCAGTGTCCACAGGACAGCCTCCGTTCACATGGTGACTGAACTCATAGTCATGTTCCTATAGGTCGCCTGGTAATACTAACACTGAGATCACGGGTTCAGATCCCAGGGAGTGAATGTACTGTCATACTGAGAAGAAGGGAATTATCTCTGGATACCAGCGTCTGCCAAATGCCATCAATGTACTCATGATGTGACTGTCGATGTTCTCTTAACCTGTACTTGCCCTAAACCTGCTGCTGTTCTTTTACTGAAGGCTAAACAAAGTCTCAGTGTTTTAGCAGTCGCTGACCTTAAAATACCAGTATACTTTTATATTACAGATCTGAACACCTCCAAATGAAAAGGACCTTCTTAGTCCTTATAGCCACAGTTTTATTAAAAACCCATAGTGATGGAATACAGAGCCCAAAACAACAAAACAGTTCACAGTTCAAGACTGTATTGTAGTTGCCTGTTACATCTTCTACAGTTTAATTATCACCATTTTTGCATACTAATGTGGGACAGCTAAGATTCGTAACACGTGCAATTATCCACATCTCGCTAGTCTGCTAAATCCAGTATTTGGGTTTGAGAATACAAGTTGAGTTCCTGTTTAGCTGTTCGAAGTGCCAACTCCTCTGGGACACAATAAAATGTGTTGAAAAGCACCTCATCAGTGAGTGAATCTTTACACAGAACTGTGGTAGGGAATATTTTATTTATTCAACCTTTAATTTATCCAGGCAAGTCGTTAAGAGCAAATTCTTATTTACAAGGATGGTTTGACAAGCAGCAAGAGCCACTTGAGGAAAGGAAATAAGGGTAAAAAAATAAGAGAATGAAATAGCAAAGAGACACAGATAAATGATCCACATGATACATGTGATGCTTCTAAAATAATAGGCTAAGGGTGGTGAAGGATGAGAGGGTGGGGTAGAGGGTGAAGAATGTTTCCCTCCCTCTCCCTCCCTCTCTCTCTCCCTCTCTCTCTCTCCCTCAGCTGGTTAAAGCAGAAGAGCTGGACCAGCTGCTCTGTGTATAGACTGCTGGCAGTGGGGTGTGGCACCAGCACATGCCGTTAATTAAAACCCACAATGTGCCCAGTGTTTGGAGATCAAAGGCATCCACACCCTAATGCACCACCAGGGTCCATCCCGACCTGCCATTCATCTAAAGGCCTTCACGGTCCAATCGGGTCTGTGCCTGCTCTTCCATTCCGGACCTGTGCTGGAGGAACGTGCATAGAACGCACTGCGGTTTTTACTCTGGATCGGCCCCAGATGTGTCTCTGGGTCTGTGTTTAAATGGCCTCTTGATGCTAATTTGTCAGACACCTGCCGCTGTTTGTAAGATTCTTTGATGCATTGCCGGTGTTTAGTGCAGATGGGTCTGTTTTGATTAGTTTTGTGTCTTGATGTTTAGATGTCATAATGGGTCCTTTTGCTTTGCCTGTTCTCCTGTGCAAAATAGGTTGTAACATAAAAAAAAATCTCAACAAACAAACAAAACCAAAAATATGTTAATTAAAGATACAGGGCTGGGTGGAGTTCTACGGACAGAGGGACTGGCTTCATCCTAAAAGAGGGAAAGTTGTTATAATCAGACGATCTGTCAGACCTGCAGGAGTGGGTTGATAGCTTGCCTGTTTCAATGTTTTGGGGCTTTTTACCACAGTGGGGCTGGGAAGTGAAGTGCGAATGGCAGTGTGTTGTAAGAATGTGTTAGATTTGCTCCCAGTGTTTTCCATCACAGTTCGATAACAAAAGCTCTTATATGATAAAAGAAATCACGCCGAACACTACGGTGTTCCGTCGATACGCAGAGTGACTCTGTATCGATTCAAAACACTAATTAAACATATTTTCGTCCACTTCGACTCTTCAATTGACTGCTTTTATTTTTAGAGCCTCATAGGTACCAGTAGCAGTTATAGGAACATTTAGTTACCGTTCCACGACAAGGCCGTCACCAACCTCCCTCTGCCTTTCTGCTCTCAGGTACCATTTCCGTGAACACCGTCCGCACGCCCTACCAGGCCCCGGGCGAGAGCGAGATCCTGGACCTGGACGATAACCTGTACCTGGGGGGCCTGCCGGAGAACAAGGCGGGCGTGGTCTTGCCCACCGAGGTGTGGACGGCGCTGCTCAACTACGGCTTCGTGGGCTGCGTGCGCGACCTGTTCGTTGACGGCCAGAGCAAGGACGTGCGGCGCATGGCCGAGACCCAGAAGGCTGCGGCCGTAAAGCCGTCCTGTTCCAGGGAGGCGCCCAAGCAGTGCCTGACCAGCCCGTGCCTGAACAACGGCGTGTGTCGGGAGGGCTGGAACCGCTACGTCTGCGATTGTGCCTCCACCGGCTTCCTGGGCCACTCCTGTGAGAGAGGTGCGATTTGGGTTCGCTCGCTCGCTCGATTCGTTTTTCGATGTCCTCGACTTTTACAGCGGGTTTTTAGGGCGGGGTTTCCGGAGTTTTCCGAGGGGGCCGGACGTTCGGACAGCCTGCCTATGCCTGTGTTCCGTCGGGTCGGGGCCCCGTGCTTCTCCTGAATCGGACCGGGTTTGGAGCGGCTTCCTGGTCCGAACAGGGCAGGCCTTACAGCGCAGCTCAAGGAACGTGAGCGCTCGACGTGAGAGGCCACGCTTTCCGCTGGAGCCCCTTTGGCACAGCAGAGCCTGATCACCCGGTATCCATACCATAGCTCTGAGCCATTAAAAAGTCCAGCCGTTTGTGTTTTATGGGCAATGAAAACTTTATGCTCAGTGCAGCAGCGACGGTATCTTGCTGTGGACAGTTGTTTTGTGTGTTGTGAAATTCGTTGTGACAAAATGACTCGTGCTTTTCATTTATTCTGTAATTCTTATCTTTATGTGTGCAAACTCACTTGACATAAAATCGTTTGTATATAAATTGTGTAAACGAGTCTTGGTAGTAACTGAAAGCTGCATACAGCATCTCTTTATGCCGTATGAGAGTTGGTTTGTTGGTGGTCTAAATTACGTTTGAGTTTCTGAAAGAAAGAAGGGTGAATAAAAATCACCAGTCACCTGGCTGCTCTCCTGTCATGGTGCTGCCTGCATCTGTGGTAAAGCAGGAACAGCATGATTGGTTTAGAGTTCTCAAATCTGTCTTTCCATGTCTGTGTGCGCTGGAGGGAGGGAGAGAGATGCAGAGGGAGAGAGAGAAACACGGACACAAGGAGAGCAAGGGAGAGAGAGAGAGAGAGTTATCCCTGGGAGTGTAATTAGACATAGCTCTTTCCCACTCGGCTGACGAGTGCCTTCCAGGCACTGTCTTGCCTGAAAGGCACTGTCTTGCCAAATAGGCCTGTGCGTACAGTGGCAGATGTTGCTGTTGTATTGGCATTGCCCTGCGGGGCTTGCGGGCTCTTGAAGCGAGACGGTGTCCGTTCGCGCCCTCCGCCGTTCGCGCCCTCCGCCACTCTCTGTGCTTTCATCTCCGGTTTTGGCCTGCGGAAAAGAAAGTTCAAGCTCCGCCCCGCTCGCTCGAGGGAGTGGACAGGCAGGTCACCCCATTATGGCCCATACTTGCCCGTATAGGAGCACGGTGGGCTCCCTTGCTGAGACACAATTAGCACAGCAGGTAACGAAGAGGGGCCCTGGGTATGAGCACACACACACACACACACACACTCACCAATATCCTAATAATTTCAGTCTTGATGTACATTGCAGGATGATGTCAGTAACACGTTACTAGTTCTAGTGGTTTATTATATAGTCTGGTCTATATATGCATTTATATATTGAATACCCACTTTAATTGCAACACCTGCTCTTTCACGATTGGCAGTTTCCTGTGTGGAAATTAGAGCTGGTAATCAGTGTTGGTTTTGTCAGAGCCAGTGTTTCAGAAACTGCCAACCCTGGGACATTTTGTCACGCAGCCGTGCTGAGAGTACAACAACAGTTTTGTGATCAAGGAATAACATCCAAGGAAATAGCATCCAGTGGATGTGAGCAATTCATCGATCAAAGGGGACTGAGGAAGACGTCAAGAAGCCTTCTGACAAACAAGAAACTGCACAGTCAAGCAGATTAAAGCTGAACACAATGCTGGTACAACACCCAACGTGCCCAAACACACAATCCATCGTTTTTTAGCACGGAACCCTGGGCCCTCTGATTTGTGTGGGTGGATGTTTGGATGGTACCAGCTTACCTAAGCGTTGTGGCCAATCAAATTCATCCCTTTTGTATAGTCATGGATTGGCTCCAGGAACATCGCAGCAAACTTTTCTTGTTCCTCTGGGCTTCACAGTCTGCAGACCTGAACCCTATGGAGTATCTCAAGATGAAGTAGAACAGGCTGTTCAGAGCATATCAGTACCTCCATTTAATTTGCGAGAAGCTATCCTATCAACATGGTCCAAGATTCCTGTGGGTTGATTTTCTACACTTAGTGGAATCTTTGCCACACTGAATATATACATGGCCAAATAATTCAGAGAGGCTTTCTTTTCTGACAGGGGCGCAAGGATTCTTATATTTGCCTCTCCACTTAACAGAGTACTAGGCATTTAGGTGTGTCAACTATACTAGAAGATTGAGTTATGCAGGAAAGTGTGAGGAATAAATTTTGTCCCACCATGGAAAAAAAATCTTGAAGCAGCAAGACACTCAGCTCCTTTGGTTAAGTAATAAATCACCCTCTCTTCTATTAAATTCAACATGGCTGTGAATCACTTTATTTTTGCAACACCAGGCAAGATTTCCCCCTAAATATGCCTACCTCTCTCGTCACGGTTTGTCAGCTCTCATATGGCCCGGTACTGACAGGCCAGTGGTTGCAGCCTCTGGTTTGCTCTGCCAGATGGATATGAAGCCTGTGCTGAGGGTCATTTATAAAGGAAATAGTGTCTGCCTGTCCCAGTCCCCCTAAGGTTCCCCCCGCCCCTCCCCTTACTTTACACCTGTGGCTGTATTTACACCCTCCTCCCAGCATATCTATAGGATTCCACCAGGTCTCTTACACAGACACTCTCTGAAAAACGCCTCTGAAGAGTTCATAGGGTTTAGTGTCTGCTTGCTGCAGTGAGGGATGGGGGAAGCTCTGATGATGGGGGAAGCTCTGATGATGGGGGAAGCTCTGATGATGGGGGAAGCTCTGATGGTCCTTCTACCTTTGAAAAAGGACTTCACTGCATTCCCTTTGTCCTCACACACACACATAACACATACATGTTTAGAAAAGAAGACAAAACCTCAGACTTGACATCAGAGAGCGACAATCCAGCTGCAAGTATTTGCCAGTGTATATATGATGAGATGGAGCTAAGCTAATAACACTAACCTGAGGTGTTTATTGTGACTTATGTAAAACAGCAGAGTCAGGATGCAGCGGCAGACGCGTGGGTGTCATAGAGAGTCCTCTCTTTCTTTCTCTTTCTCGGCCTTCTTCTCACGCTCTCATGTCTTTTTCTCGGACTCTCTCTCTCTTTATCTCTCTCTTCATCTCTCTCTCTCCTGCTCTCTCTGCGCTCGGACCCTGGAGTGTAGCCAGCTGTTGTGATGGCTCCAGATTGCTGCTTCGCTAACACCACCCGAGACGGAGCCATGCGGCCCGATGGAGCTGTCAGAAGAATCAGCCTGCTCCTCACTTATCCACGCGTGGCACTCCAGGACTGTGACAAACCCCGGCCACCACATATGGCTCTGCGGAGAGAGGGAGAGAAATGAGGAAAGTGTGAGAGGGAAAATGACGAGGAATGAATGATGCAGTGGGATGCATCTCTGGTAAAACTGGGGTTTCATATAAGTGGCTGGAGTAGTTGGCTTTCAGCCCAGGCCCTGAGCATCCACCTTCTCCCCTCTCCTCCCCTGCATGCTACCACTAAGCTCTGGAGGAACGTGGAGGAGGAATATGTGCCCAGATGGTGCAGAGGGTTTCCAGGAAGGCTGCTATGAATCTCCATCCTAACAGCAGAGCTCCACCTCAGGGATTGACTGCTTTCTTTAACACCAAATGATGCCCTGATTTCCCCAAAGTGTCATAGCGATAAGATTATCTTGGGTCTTTAAAGAGACATTCACTCCACCTTTAACTCTCAGTTTTCTGTGTGCTACTGATGCATTTATCTAAGCCGTTTTCCTTTTTGTTTGCTTTTGTTTCTTCGATATCTCTTTTCAGAAAATGACAACCAGCAGGACACAGTTCAGAACCTTCTCTTGAACTTCACCATCGTCGTAAAGACCCTCGGTTCACCTCTATAAAGACCCTCGGTTCCTAGGTTAAACAAACACTTTTCCATGGCCTTTGCTAGCACTGAGCTTTTTCTCATCATCAAGAGCCTGTGCCAACCTGGGTTAGTCTTGTTCTGTGATGTAGCCACTCAAGCTGGAACTTCCCCACCCGAGATAAAGGAAGGACAATTTTATTAAAATGCTCTGTGAGCTCAGAATAATCTTAGCAGTGTTTTTTTTTTTTTTCTTTCATCAGTGAAAATTGTGGAACAAGTGAATCTCCATATGGAGCTCTTTGCTTCACTGACTTTTGTTAAAGCGATGCAAGTTTTGGGTGCTTCTCCTGGGAGCTGTTACTGTCAGAAATTCCATCCTATACGGGAACCATTTATGAATTTTCGAAGTTTCGTGTTGAAAAAGGCAGTTATTCAGTGTGGGGGGGTGTCGTTTGTGTGTGAATTGTATGAGGTAATACTGCTTCCCTGTCTGCTCTGCTTCAGGTACAAGCTTATTTGTCCAAGTTGCATTGTATAACCCCATTAGCGAGGTGCTAATTATCCTCTGAATCACTCACCACAGTCTGCCTATGAACGAGGCAATTTATTAACTCAATGTCCCACGTCACTGCATCTCTCTGCCCGGAAGTGACACCTGCCGTTCGAGACGTGAAACCCAAGTCGGCCGTGGCGTTCTTGTCCCGTACGTCGTGGTGCGGGACAGTCTTTATCCTGAGCAGTGCGCTCACATTTTAGTCATCGCACGTGCAGATGTTGGAGTACGTGTTTGAAGCACCATTCCTGGATTATGCCCATCTCACCCACTCAGTCTTACCAGTTTTGATTGGTTCCGGGCGTTCGACACACAGTCTCCAGTGATTTGATTGGCTCCAGGCATTCGACCCCAGACATCTTGAGTTTTTTAGAGGCCTTTTTAATACATACAGGACACAAAGAGGGTGGCTCGAGTTCCATACAGGGCAGAATTATGGATGACGTCTCTAAGCCAGTTATGCATATTTAGATTTATTGTTATACACACATGTGCCAAGTTCCTGTGGCAGCTGTAGTGTGGCTGTGTTTAATGGAACATGACATCATGGATTGATGGTTTACCATGACAGGCATCTGACACGCGTGTACACCGGGTACTGCTGAGAGGAGGCAGGTCTTTGAGCAGGACATCCTCCCTGTTTACCATTCACTTCCCTCTCCTGCACCAGCCTGTCACAAGCGTCTGTGAGAGGAAGGTTTAAGTAACAGCCCCCACACTCCCACCCGTCACGCACTATTTGAAATCTTTAATATGCTAATTTGAATACACCACTTGAGAGTTTAACACTGTGCGTGAGTATAAATTGTCATTTGAGGACCATGTTGAAGTACGCTAAATACAAATCAGTTTATGAGGGTAAATTTATAGTTAATGACTCATCACCATGCAAAAGCAGAATAAAAAAAAAAACACCCTTTTATATAAATAAAAACAACACATATCAGATGCAACAACACATATCACACATATGATATCACCTAGTCGCTGTGATTGGGTGTTTTTGAGAAGTGCTGGCTTCATACGGTAGAATGTTTGCTCTGCATGGTACCGTCCACTTCCTGTGAGTGTATTGCTTTTATTTTCTGCGTTTTGGCTGGGCGAAGCACTCGCTCCGTCTGCCTACGCCCGCGTTCCCGCGTCCCATCGTTAGTCGCGGCTGTGGAGGCGCTGTTGGACTCCTAAACTGGACATGCTCTGGATGAACCCTCTGGGCGGTCCTTCAGAACAATTCGTTTTGGAATTGAATGTTGTAAACCAGGGCACCTGCGATACTGCGGTGCTGTTTTTGTCGTAATCTTTCTATTATTATTATTACTTGCAATGGGTTCCTGCATTATTGTGCAAAGATCCTGATTGTGACCTCAGCGCAGTGAGCGAGAAATGAGTTCATTGATTGGAAAAGGTTTTCGGAGGGTATCTGTGCCCTCGAGGTCTGACTCGAATATTTCAGTGTATTCAGAATAAACTTGGCGTCCTGGTTTCTGATTCGTGCTGAAAGTCTTGAGACGTGTACCTACGAGGGTCTCTCCTCACGTGGTAGGAGAAATGCGTGCCGGGTTGTTATCCAGATCTCCATGCCGTTCATGACCGTTGTGATTGTCTCCACCCGTCTGCAGATGCCACCGTCCTGAGCTATGACGGCAGCAAGTTCATGAAGATCCAGTTGCCGGTGGCGATGCACACGGAGGCTGAGGACGTGACCCTGCGTTTCCGATCGCAGAGGGCCTTTGGGATTCTCATGGCAACCACATCGCGGGACTCCGCCGACACGTTGCGGTTGGAGCTTGAGACAGGACGTGTCCGACTTACTATTAACCTAGGTACCACAACACAGACTGTAGGTCGTAGGCTTTCAAAAACACACATGCACACACACACACACACACACACATAACCTGCCAAAAGCTAGCTATGCACAAAACTGCACTAACAGTACAAATATACTGTACAAACAAAAACATTCTTTCAATCTCCATTAATTATGCAATAATTATTTACCTAAATGCTACAGAGAAGCACATGAGATAACGTCTCAACTCCTAGTGAGCTGCTATTCTGCTTATACAGACAGCTGGACATGTTGGCAGCGTGTAGCCAGAACAGAACCTCAGCAAGCAAAACTTGCTGCGTTGAACCTCAAAAGCGTTTGAATCCCACCTTCAAACGTGACGTGACTAACAGAGACGGACGGTAGCATTCATTGTTTCCAACAGCCCAAGAACAGCCCGCACTGCAATGAAAAACAAACAAACAAAAAACATTACCGACATCTCCTGTGGTTCCCTGGAACAGCGATACTGACGTGTGAAAAGCACCATTCCTCCTCCACTCGATCAAACACACGGTGGGCTGAGTGCGGGGGTGAAGACAGCACTGCTTGCTGGGATTGTTCTGTTATGCACTGGGATGTTTGAGAGTCGTCTTTCTCAAGTGGTCCAACACCGAGAGATCCGTATTTGTATCCGTAAACGACCTGCGCATCTCCGTGTAACTCATGTTCGGGTTAATTATTTTCCCAAATTTATGAATGCTAATGGAATGGCCACAGCAGTAATACTGCTCAGAGTCACTCATACAATCTGGAGTTTTACTTGTCGTAATGCATACAAATGCTCTCCTACACTGAACATCACCCCTGGCAAACACAACTGTGGTCTTTCCCTTCCGCTAATTGGACAAAGTTGCTATTACTGCTACAAGATTACCAGCTTTCTCTTTGTAAAGCCACATATGACACCTGTTAATAACAGCTTGAGTAAACTAACCAACAAACCTGCTGCTCTCATTTCAAGGAAGTCGTTCCGTGCTCGAACCCTGCTGGGCTACATATGGATAGTGTGTTGATCATTAGACTTTGTCTTAGATGTTAGATGTTTTCAGTCATCTGTTCAGAAGTGTGTGCTGAAGTGTAATATCGGGAGCATACAGAGACCCAGCAGTGCTGTAATCGGGACCAGCTCACTAGGTTTTGAGACCTATAATCCTAGATATGATCTGCCTCTCTGATGCTGTGCTCTACTACATACACACGTACACACACACACACACACACACACACACACACACACACACACTCCTGGAACAGGAGGGACATGACTCCAGGTTCTTCAATGGTCAGAGTCTGCAACTCTTCACACACTGCCAGAGGAGCACGTTGCTGCTCTCCGTCGTGAGGGAATGCCCCGGCCCGTCCTTGTTGCCGCCCCTAAAGCCACGCCCCTGACCCCGCCCTCCTACCCCAAGCTCCACCCACTCCTGCACCTCCACTCGTAGCCAGTGTGGCAACTGCCATTTAGACAGTTTCCCTGCAGTCTGATATATACGAGTTCTCTAGATAACAGGCAGGAAGGGTCGCACCAAAGGCTCTCCAGAGCCCAATTAGTGCAGGGTCTCTCTGCCCGTGTGTAGTTAGACTTCACAGAAAGCTCAGCGCACACGCCTCCCTCTTCTCTCTCCTCATAGTACGATTGGCTTTGTGTGCTGCTTCATTTATTTTGGGCCACGAACAGAATGTGAAGGGGGAGCAACTTCCATATAAAAATGGAGGTCCTTATAAATGGAGCGTCACAGTGGAAATTATAGCCACCTTCTCTGTCTGTCTCTCTCTCTCTCTCTCTCTCTCTCTCTCTGTCTCTCTGTCTGCTCTAAAAAGAGCCGTGTTTTACATTGCTTACGGGTTTGTTGCTTTGGTGTTGACTGCAGCTAGGTTCTCACACGTGAAAGCACTTCTCCGAGCCGCTTCAATGCCGTACCTCGATGCATTAATGTTCTCATGAGATGAATCTATCTAGAATGTTTAGATGAGATTTTTTTTTTCCCCCCTCTCAAAATCGTGCCCCTAAATCTCATGGGCTCCCAAACGCGTCACGGGAGAGTCTTCCCTCAGACGGAGGCCCAACGCTGCTCTCTGGCTGTTTGTGATCACTTCTCTGAGGTTGACGACCCACGACAGGCTGTTGCCACGGTGAAGGGTGAATTAGGTTGTATTGTTTCAGAAACAGCAGGACAGTCCTCAACAGAAAACACCAACAATGAAACATGACAAAACATGCTCACATCCGACACACTGAAATAACAAATATTAAAGTGTTTGGAGCATTTTTCTAATAGGATATAAGGATTGTGGTGGGGGGTGGTAAACGTTTTCAAATGCTCTCTGTTTGATACTAATAAATATGCCGATTGAAGAAACAGAGCGGATGTAGTTATGGTAGATCTCGCCCGTTATATCCCAGGACCCTATTTTCCCAAAAATAGAATGTAACCCGATTTCAAGTTCCATGAGGGAGGAATTTTTTTCTGTCCAAAACACCTAATTATAAATTGTTTTTAGTTTCTTCTTTAAGCTAAAATAGTAAATTCTGTGTGTGGTCTGTATTGTATATCACAATATAGATCCATGACCAAAGAGTTTAAATGCGTAAAGTATCCTTAAGGTAAATCTTTATTATTTTTACCCAAAATGATGCACTTGCTAGATATTATTTCTCTATCAGAGCTTTCACAGAGGAAAACTCTGTACAATTACCTACCCACATAATTGTAAAATATCAGAGCAGTCAGCACTCACATTCTCAATTGAACGGTGCATTGTGAGGAAATTTGCAAAGATTAATCTTTCCCATTGAACCTGTAAGCTAATTAAACAGGTTCTAAATGAGGCTTTGTTTTAAATTAGCATTATTCTAAATTAAATCCTTGAGGGTTGATCATAATATTTATCAAACTAGTAAAAGTAATGGAACACGTGATTGTAGGCCCTTATCCTGATTCTTTGTTGTTTAAGCTCTCTGTGACATTCACATAAGTGGACATGGTACACACCTATACCACCCTCCATTAATGTATTTCACTAAGAACAGGTGACAAGAACATGAAACAGGAACATCAGTTGTGCTCATGCCCAGAGACTTAAGGTGGGTACTGATAGACACAGTCTTAAGGTGGGTACTGATAGACACAGTCTTAAGGAGGGTACTGATAGACACAGTCTTAAGGTAGGTACTGATGGACACAGTCTTAAGGTGGGTACTGATGGACACATTCTTAAGGTGGGTACTGATAGACACAGTCTTAAGGTGGGTACTGATGGACACAGTCTTAAGGTTGGTACTGATAGACACAGTCTTAAGGTTGGTACTGATAGACACAGTCTTAAGGTGGGTACTGATAGACACAGTCTTAA
>JAOXYF010000006.1:17795478-17806926 GCA_028565775.1 Sternarchorhynchus goeldii | reverse complement strand
GACACAGTCTTAAGGTGGGTACTGATAGACACAGTCTTAAGGTTGGTACTGATAGACACAGTCTTAAGGTGGGTACTGATGGACACAGTCTTAAGGTGGGTACTGATAGACACAGTCTTAAGGTTGGTACTGATAGACACAGTCTTAAGGTGGGTACTGATAGACACAGTCTTAAGGTTGGTACTGATAGACACAGTCTTAAGGTGGGTACTGATAGACACAGTCTTAAGGTTGGTACTGATAGACACAGACTTAAGGTGGGTACTGATGGACACAGTCTTAAGGTTGGTACTGATAGACACAGTCTTAAGGTGGGTACTGATAGACACAGTCTTAAGGTTGGTACTGATAGACACAGTCTTAAGGTGGGTACTGATGGACACAGTCTTAAGGTGGGTACTGATAGACACAGTCTTAAGGTTGGTACTGATAGACACAGTCTTAAGGTGGGTACTGATAGACACAGTCTTAAGGTTGGTACTGATAGACACAGTCTTAAGGTGGGTACTGATAGACACAGTCTTAAGGTGGGTACTGATAGACACAGACTTAAGGTGGGTACTGATAGACACAGTCTTAAGGTTGGTACTGATACATTGCAAATTCTAGGCAGTTTCCTGGTGTTTCAGGAAACACTGGTGACTTACACAAATCGCGTTTCTTGTGTATTTGACATTATTATTATTGGGAAAAGGGGCCTGGGGTATTTTTGTAGTTAAACACAATGCTATTGCAGCAGATAATTGTGTAGTTACGTATTTCTGCAAAACAAGTAGACAATTTTCACGCAGGAATCTCATTGGCTATGGTGGATTTAAAGTTGGTGTGGTGTCTGTTGAGGAGTTGTGCCATTGTGTTCTGAAACGACTGCGAGGGTTGACTCCTCATCTGAGCATGCTCCGTTCTCCATCACAGGAGAGAAGGAGAGAGAGAGAGAGAGAGAGAGAGAGAGCGCTCCTATTACAATAAGCTCCTCAACATTGATCCTGACCAAGGTCCTGTCTGCCTCGCTTGCTCTTAGAGGGCGGAGGAGTGATATCTCGCAGCATGTTTAGTTACGGTCCAATAACTGAGGACAGCTCCCTTCCAAGTGGCCAAGCCAGACCAAGGACACATCTTAATGCTCTCTTAAGACTCTTTTGCATTTACGGAACCATTCTTGCCAGAGCCGATCAGATGCCGTTCCAAAGAAAATAATTTAGTGTTGTAGAAGACTTCCACACAGACTCCAGCCTTTCAAAACTGTGAAAATAAATTTTCTGTTATGTACATTTGGAACTCCTGTGTTTCCATGTTTGAAACTGGCCTTATTAAACCTAATGTTATCTTACAATTGCCTGAGACAATTGGCAATCATTCTGAATGCCCACCTGGTTAGCTAACTTAGCTGTAGTAGTACATTGAATAGGCATGTCATTACACTGTAGTTGGTTGTAGTTGGAGGAGAAAGTAGTTGTGGTTTAAACTACAATCCTAACTGGTTAGCTGTAGAACCTCACTGACTGCATGCTAAGGAATGACAGCATGCTAAGTTAGATAACCAGCAACATTTTGACAAACTGAGCAAGAAAAAAAAATAAAACGTCACTATATATATTTTTCAAGTGAATAAAAAAATGTTATCGGTACATTTCAAGTCTCAAACTTGAATGGTACTGTAGTGCAAAAGATTTATACTTGCCCATGCCTTGAGTTTATAGGGAGCACCGTTAGGGACTTCACTCTAATTGAGTGATGTTTTGTACTTCTGAATACATTACCATGGCTTCACTACAGCATTTATGAGTTGTACAACACTACCTCTGAACCGTGAACTTCCATAGCAACCAGTATCTCTCATGTGAGTTGTTCAGTTGAGTAAACTTGTGAGTTGTTCAGTTGAATCTCTGTCAGTAGGCCACAGTAGCAATGCTGGCCAGGCTGGAGTGTAAAGTGTAAAGAGTGAGAGGCATGGGAGAGAGCATCAAGGGCGACCTTAGTGTGCGTGGGGTCGTCCCCGGAGAGGTGAACTGTGTACTGTAATGAATGTCTGCAGCAATAACCTTGAAGACTGAACTTACATCTCATGTGTTCTCCCCATCTAGACTGTATCAGGATTAACTGTACCTCCAGTAAGTGCTTCTTCTTCACATTCTTTGCCATATGTCGACCAGTGTGTGTTTGTTAATCTTTGTCATGTTTTCAAGCAAAGGGGATAAAGCCGGTATTGAATCTTGCTACATGCGGAGGGTGTGCGGGGCCGGAAAATCACGTTCTGTTTTGCGAAGCCGCACGATGACTTCAGGCTGCTCGTTCACCGTTTTGAGTCGATCCACGCTAAGCTCTCGGATCACCTCTGTAGAGTGACACTCAGGCTACTCACCTAAGCAGCCACACCTGCAAAAGTACCTTTAATTTAGCCCGGATTGCTAAAGGCAGACGGGCGGCTCCTCGGAGGGCCAGACGGGCCCGCGTCTCGTTAGCTGTGCCTGAGAAAAGGAGATCGATGCTTGAGAAGCTCAGCTCCCTCAACATGGCTGCCTTTGCCGAGTCGTTGCAGCTGTTGGTCGCACTGCCCCTCAGCCGACGGATCAGGCTTTGTGAAACAGAGAGGGAGTACAGAGGGTGATTTTACCTGACTCGCAGTTCGTGGGGCAGGGGGAGGGGCTAGGTGAGGGGCAGGGGGAGGAGCACAGAGCATGGAGGCACTGAGCAGTGACAGAAAAAAGAAAGGGAGAGAAAACTAGAAAGAGAGATGGATAGAGAGAGAGAGAGAAAATGGGGGGTCCGCCTCACCATTCATTATTCAGTCAACTAATGAATAAATGATTCCTCATGAGGCACAAATGATTCACCATGTTTTTCATACCCAGTGACTCAACAGCTCTGGCCTTGTGTAGATCTTTGTCTTTTTTGCTACATTCTCTCTCTCTCTCTCTCTCTCTCTCTCTCTCTCTCTCTCTCTCTCTCTCTCTCCCTCTCTCCCCCTTGTACTCCTTGCTTTTCTCTTTTGTTTTGTTGTTGCTATCCCCACACAACCTTGGTTATGAAGTAAGTCTTGTGTTTAGATTGACCCATTTCCTCTTCATTGCCTCCACTAATCAGCTTTGGGTTCTCATCCCAGAAATGTTTTTTTTAGAGCCTTCAGCATGTATACACCTGCAGAAACAGTCCAAATAAAACCACATCAGTTCTCCATGACCTACACAAATCCTTCTAACATTTTAATGGTGGTAATCATTCTCTAGGGCCAAGGTAATGGTGATATGCTATTGTTAGTGAAAGAAACTTCTATAAATATTTTTTGAAAATAACTCTTGGAACCAAAACTGCTTAGTTCCATCCACTGCAAGCAAATAAATTCTTAGCTACTGAATAGCACAGTTCTTTGTTACCATCTGTTGGGTGCAATGATAATTAAGTTGATTTAGTTTTAATTTGTCTGGCTTTTTTTTCACTTTTTTAAATGTTCTGTGCTGCTTTCTGGGAAGTTCATTTTGCAGCCCAGAAACCTCAGCAGTTCAAACTGCCATGCACTGAAGCCAGGAACCCACAACGATGTCCATGTGCTCCTGATCTCAGAAATCCTGAACCGCCCTCGTACCCATGTACTAAATCCTCTGTCCCGGAGCAGTAATAACCTGGAGCACCAGTCTTCCTCTTGTCCGGTGCGGCTTCCCAAAACGCCTGGGGAAGCTTGAGCCTGTACTTGTGAGTGTGTCACCATCACATAGGACCCAGAGCTCCCTGGAGCTTCCACGCCCGAGAGAAACACTGGCTAACCTCAGCTTAAGCTTCCTTTGACCTAAATGCAGTTAACAAGCAAGGTGGTTGAATGAAAAGGCCATTTCAGATGGACAGCTTGCTTTTTTGTGTTCTTCTTTGGTTTGCACATGTCCTGTTGACCCAGGTGCTCTGAGCTATCAGGGTATTGATTGATTACCTTGAGTTCTCTGCTCTTGAGGTGAATTCCAAATTCCAGCATTCTATTCTATTGATCGCTGCTTGGAGCTCAATTCCTATTGTTTTACATGCTGAGCATGAGAAAAATAACCAGATATGACAGTTGCTTCGTATTTTGAAAGCAACCTGAGTTCTTTGCTCAGAAAACTAAAAAACTTTACAACGTGGAAATTCCCAAAGATTATTATTATTGTACCACTGAGTCCCTTCCAAAGCTCTTAAAGCTTCCAAAGGTCTAACATATTTGTTTAAAAAATTATGTTGACTGTAATTCAGTAATTCATACTGGCCTATCCATAGCTGGATAGGGTCTGTTCTGCTTACTCTGTGATGAGGAGGCAGTCAGGCTTTATAGCTCACCCTTAGCTTCAGGTGAACGCAGATCATTAGATGAAGGTTGTTTGTGTGTGTGTTTTATATTATTAAGGAAGCATAGATAACCCATCTTTCAAACCTTCCACTCAAGACACAGGCAGGCGCACACACACACGCGCACACGCGTACCCACACACACACACACACACACACACACACACACACACACATTTTCTACAGCTTGCATTAACTGTTCCAGGAATAGCAATTCCAAAGAATGGACTGCAGAACGATCCTGAACTTCCCCAGCAGGCTTTACTTCAAATGGCAGCTGTCTTACAATCACTCAGGTTCTAAGCAGGTTTCTTTCTCGTGCTTCCATGCTCTTAATCAGTCCGGCGTTTTCCGGCGTCTCGCCCATCCTCTATCGCCCATCAAAACTGCCTGCTCCTCACAAGCACCCACCCCTGTGAGATCAAGCGCATTCCTTCACAGGGCTCGAGTCGGCATAGCGGTGGCCGATTTGCATATACATTGCATTTGCTGTTCGGAAAGGGGCTGGAAAAGTGAAATAACGGCAAGAAAAGCGTGGGAAGTCGACAGGCGTTGAGGCGTTGACCGGAGCGAGGCCAGCGAGGGCGGCACACGTCTCCTGGGATCAGGAGCGTCACAATTGTGTGCGTGCGTGGAGGAGGCGGAGGGAGGTAGGGCAGCCCGCGGCGTGTTCTTGAGATCAGGCCGCTCCACGCTCTCCTGGGACCCCCCCCCCAACCCCCACTCCCACTCCGACTGGTTATAGCATGTCTGTTCCGCCCCTGGTGACGCATCAGTCACGAGCCATAGGGTTTTAGGACCCAGTACGGTTTACAAGTCAGGTAGCGGGTTACCTTATGCAAATGAGATGGGAGGCTCCCCGGAACCAAGCAGCTTTCATCACACCCCAGTCACACTGGACTCTTTCAGTGATGTATTTCTTAAACGTAGTGCATTGGCTTGTTCTATGACGTTAGGAGTGCTAGCTCAGATAGAGCTGGAAGGCAAGATAAACCCTTTCGCATGCAAGATTCGGAGCTTCTCGTGAGAAGGGGAGACCTGGTAATCTGAAATTGATCGACGCTAGACAGAGCAGATTTGGCGAGCGCACACTCATTGCGTGATTGGCTCTCGAGACGCTGAGCACGTCACCCACTTTGGCCTGCGAGGCTCTCCAGAGCACCTGGTTTGTTCTGGCATTCTGCTGGATTCCCCTGCACACACAGGAAGCGTACCCAGCCTCCTCAGGTCTGTGCCCTGCTGCCTTCACATGTGTTTTAGGGAAGTGACAGAACGCAAGAGAGAAAGAGGGAAAGGTAAAGTGGAAAATGAGAGAGAGCGCGTCTAAATGTGGCAGGCTTCTCTGCTCAGCTAACACGACTGGTCATCTCATTGCTGGAAAATCTCTCTTAATGGGAAGACGATTAGCAATGAGAAGCTAACCAACAGTGTTCTCGTTTAAATGCCTTTGTGTGATACAACACCTCTCTCCCCAGTGTTCAGGACGTTGGTTCCCCTGAAAGCACTGTTGAGCACTAACCTGTTGGTGGATTGTAGAGGGAACAGCACCTTGAGAAACTTCTCCAGCAAATACTGATGTTTTTGCAGCAATGCTTTGTGGAACAAACACAACCAAGATTTGGGAAAAGATTTTTTTTTTTCCCCATGCACACATTTTTTTCCACCTGAATGTTGGTGCTTCCATCTCGAGCTGCAGTAAGTGAGTGAGTGAAACCCCTCTGGAAGAGATTTTGTCTAGTCGGCAGGTCTGTGAGCTCTGGCAAGGCCGCCCGAGACAGCAGGAGTCCGAATGCGGAGGAAGCCCGGGGCCCAATCTCGAGGCCCATTTCCTCTCCCATTAGCAATGCAGCTGTTTGCACGCCTCAATAAAACACCTGCATGCCTCACACACCTGGGATGGGAGGGGGTGGGGGGATGGAGAATCCAGCTTGACAGAGAAAATATCAATATGTTGACACATCATTCATTATTCATGCATTTGAGAAAGAGGAAGAAATTCAGAGCTATGGATTGGAGGCTGTGAGATTGTGTTGTGAATAAACAATAGAGAGTGTTTGTCCAAGACTTAGTCCACCGGACTGAGGTTAATGCGGTGGTCTATGAATTATAGTTAAGTTGTGCTGCCATCGTGTGGTGAATGGGGTTACTACACAGCTGTGAAATTTTAAAGTACAATCCGGGTTTTTTTAACTCATGATTCACACTTGTATAAAGGAAACTTCTTTGTTTTGGGGAATTATTTGTTTGTTTTGTTTGTTTGTTTTTAATTATTTTTTTTACATATATATTTGTCCTTCATCTGACATATAGGATTACAATTAAGACCCTCTGATTGATTCGTTGAGAGATTTTATTTCAGTTGCCTGTTTCCATCTCGCCTGTTCATGCAGGCAGCATGGCTGAGGTGATAGAGGTAGCCTGAATGCTATTATAAAGCCCATGATCTTATAAGAGTTCTTCCCTCTTATAGTCCATCGAAGGGAAGGAAGTCAGACTTCAGCCCGATACCATAACGATTGAGTGGGTCTCATTTGACTCTCACCTTCCATATGGTCCTCCTTCTTGTCTCCATGTCTTTGTCCCTGGTCTCTGACCGTGGGTGTGCACGTTTAACCGGTCTCTGGGCTGTCCTGCAGGCAAAGGTCCCGAGAGCCTGTCAGCGGGACAGGGTCTAAACGATAACGAGTGGCACACGGTGCGGGTGACGCGCAGGGGGAGGAGCCTGCAGCTGGCCGTGGACGAGCTGCAACGTGTGGAAGGTAACGACCTCTCGCCCACTTCATCACTCTGCCCTGTTGCTAGTGGACGTTACAGATGTGTTGCAAGGGGTTTCCTGGTGAAGGTCAGAATACAGCCTGGAAACATCATAAGTTTGTCAGTACTTTTCAGTACCTACCCTGTATATAAATACACTTCTGACAGGTTTTGGATGTACAAAATGTCATTTCCTGTAAATTCTAGTCCACACTTAACCTGTTGCTCGCTGGAAAATGAGCTGAAGGCATCTGAGACAATGTATATCTGTCAAACTCCTTTCAGTGGGAACCAACTATAGTTTGTAATTTTTTTAGACAAAGTTTTGAATAACCTTTAGACCCTGCTTGCTTCTTTAAAGAACTTCATTATGTAACCCATTATGTAATCCATTACATGTTAAAGCTGAATAGTGAGCATAAGGATGGCTGTTCTGGGTGAGTAGAAGCTACAGAAGGTTCTGAGCTTCAGTACGTGGTCAAATACTACTGGAGCTCTGTCGAGTATTTTGAATATGCAGAGTCACATAAAGTAAATCCCCACAAGGTGATACCAGACTTACACCTATCCGTGTCCATTTAAGGAGCAGAGACTCATAAAAAGGAGAAACTCCAGCTGACAGTTAAATTCCATGTTTCAGCACGTCTCATTCCAGTACAAGGCACTGTACTTCATAACCTTTAATAGTGCGATTGAAGAAGTCTGTGAAGTCCTTTACATGGACTGTAAATGCAAAAGAAGTCAAATACATGAGACTTCACAGCTTGAATTTGGTGTCAGCTTAGTGCAGCACTTACAACTAAGCCCTGCACAGGCATAAAAGGATAATCTTAGTGCTGAGAAATGAGCGTCATTCAGGTGCACTGAGTGAGTAATTAATGGAAAAACTGCCGTTGATGTTCAGATGATGGGAACTTTATGTTTGGAGAGTTTTTTTCTTTCTTTCTTTGGAAGGGACAACTTCCTAAAATGTGCGTCCACTGCACTTCACGTTTCTTATATTTATTAAGAATAACAAAAGTTTACTAATGTCTGTTACAAGCTAATCCCAGGTAAATGAAGCTGAGTGGCCCTGTGCTTCTCTGCCTCATGCAGCCGTTAGACTAAAATTGGCAAAGTTATTTCAACACCAATCATGCTCTTGGAGTGTGGACCCACAGGAAACTGACAGGCTAATTATGTTACAGCCCACATTCCCACTGGGTAATCCAAGTTACTACTAGAAGGATTGTTGCTCCTGCTTGTGTGTCTGTGGCCAGATGAACTAGCATTTGCTGATTTCAGTATAATCAACGAGAGTTCTGTTTATTCCACGTTTGCACAAAGAGCGATGACTGTTGAGTAAATGAGCAAGAATGTATTTCAGTGCGCAATGTAACTGGACTGTAACCATCTAGCAAATGGTTAGCCAGCATTCTGTCTGTTCTCCTGCATGCTTGAAGTGGAGATCCCTGGTGACCACACCCAGCTGGAGTTCCATAACATTGAGACAGGCATCGTCACGGAGAGGCGCCACCAGCCCGTTGTGCCCTCCAACTTCATCGGGCATCTGCAGGCCCTGACGTTCAACGGCCTGCCCTACATCGACCTGTGCAAGAACGGCGACATCGACTACTGCGAGCTCAACGCCATGATCGGTTTCAAGAACATCATCGCCGACCCGGTGACCTTCAGGTCTCGCTCCAGCTACGTCGCCCTGGCAACCCTGCAAGCCTACTACTCAATGCACCTTTTCTTCCAGTTCAAGACGACCTCCCCCGATGGCCTCATCCTCTACAACAGTGGAGACGGCAACGACTTCATCGTCGTGGAGCTTGTCAAAGGGTAAGGTGGAAGCAGGTTAGATAGCGTTTGAAGACACACAGGGAAGCCATGCTGGTTAAGGGGACGTCTTTGGGAGCTGCCGGTTATCCACTGGGCTGCTGAGATCCTTCATGCACTTTGGACCGGCAGTTATGTGAACCTGTATTACATTTGCAAAGTCTTATCAAGGCTATTAAACTTGATCATTTCAAATCGGATTACAAAGATCCCTGGACTGATCAGTGATGTTGCTGGGACTCTGAAAGGGTATCTCAGATGCCTTCTGGTTTACAGGGAGCTAAATACTCAGCTTTGTCCAAATATGCTGTAGCAAGAACTTGGTTTTAATCTGTTTCCAAGGTAACCATTTTAGGAATTTTGAAGACGGGTGACTCGGGGCCGTTAGATTAGCGTAACGGTTGGCATCATCACCCCTAATTCTTTTCTTTTTTTTCTTTTCTGAATGGTTAAGTACATGATCTGCAATGTTGAGGTGCTGTTATATAACAGCTTGGAACTCTTTTGTTCCCTTGGCAACGGTTGCTCGGTTCAGTTCATAAGCTCATAAATGAATGAGAAGCAGATATCTCAGTAATGGTTTCCTATGTCCAGTAGTGCCTTTGCTGATCGTTCCAGTCACAATACCGTGTGCAGTGATGCCTCTGGATGCCTCGATTTTACCTCACAGCTACCTGCACTACGTAGCAGACCTGGGAAACGGTGCACATCTCATCAAGGGCAACTCCAACAAGCCCCTGAACGACAACCACTGGCACAACGTCATGATCTCACGAGACACCAACAACCTGCACACTGTCAAAATCGACACCAAGGTCACCACACAGACCACCATGGGGGCCAAAAACCTGGACCTGAAGGGTAGGCTGAGCTCCAACCTCTCTGTGGTCCACAGTCTCCAGTCTGTGGTCTGCTCGGGCGTGTGTGGTTCTTGGAAGAGAAGGCACATGACCTCAGTACTTGCGTTTTCACCTGTGCTGAATGCGCTCGATTTACTTGTTCATCTTTGTTATGCAAATGTGTTCAGGAAGGAATGTATTATCTCTGGACCCTTCCTCCTGGTTATTACACAGAAACACGTCCAATTGCCTTAAGTTTGGGATTAGTGTGAACAGTGAAGGAGTCAGGAGTAATGTAGCACTAATGAGGAGAATTTGGGGCAGATTTGCTCTTTATGAAACCTACAGATTTCTTAGACTTTTGGTAGTATCTCAGTATCTCTTAAAAGCTTAGTCACCATTAGACTGCTCGTTTCTGGTTTAATAGAAACTTAAATTATAAAGATGAAAACAGTACATCCTAGGGAAAACCCAACAACATTTCTGATGAGAGTGAATTCTGTGAACTTATTTGCGATGCTGACAACATAAATATACTTATTTATATTTTTACTTAATGCTTATAAAGAATGTGAAGTGCAGAGAAATGCAATCCTACACAAAGTACTTGCTATATTCCACGAGAAGGTCAGTTTCAGATGTTTAGAAATAAAAAAATAAATGAGACAAGTGCTGCATGTCTCATCTCCCTGAATCAAAATCAGTTTAGGTTCACTGTGATTCAAGGGACATTTTGTTATTCTATGCGTCAGCAAAGCCATGAGGTGAAGGGGGGGGTTCAAGCTGCCATATGGCCAACCAGCAGTGAGCACTCATGGATGGCCTTCTCTCCTCTTGGCTGAGAGGTTAAGAGGCTGGGAGGATGAAGGGTTGGGAAAATGGAAGAGTGGAAAGCTGAGTAGTCTGAGAGGAGTCTAACTGCATTCATAGTCCTCACTTAAAACTACTCAATTATCTGATTTTACTCAATTAACTGATTACTCAAGTAATGGCTTAGGGTTTCATTGTATTAATTATTACTTATTTAAATCACAATTACTCAATACTTAATATTCTATCAGTTTTATGGTTTAGGGTTATATTAAATATTATTTATTTAGAACATAATTACCCTATAGTTAGTACTCTATCAGTTTTATGATTTAGGGTTTTATTATATTAAATATTATTTATTTAGATCACAATTACCCAATCCTAAATAGTATATCACTTTTACTGAAACGCTGTGTAGCAGTTATTTTATTAGTAGTCTGGTAATGAAAGTCTAAAAGTTGATCTAAAAGTCAGGGAGTTTTTCTTTGTGTCACTCATTCACCACTAGAGTGCAGTAGCATCACATGACCACAAGATGTCTCACAATATATCTTTTCCCTTTGCAGGGGACCTTTATGTTGGGGGTGTGGCAAAGGAAATGTACAGAGATCTGCCCAAGCTGGTACACGCCAAAGAGGGCTTCCAAGGCTGCCTGGCCTCTGTGGACCTGAACGGCCGGCTCCCTGACCTCATCTCAGACGCGCTCGCTTGTGTGGGTCAGATTGAGAGGGGTTGCGAAGGTGAGACTCACATTGGCCACTAGGTGGCACTATTGAACTTCTTGTATTCTCTGATTCTCCGATTTAGTAAATATATATACAGAATGTGTGTGTGTATATACGTTCTGTATATATATTCTCTCTCTCTCTTTCTCTCTCTCTCTCTCTCTCTCTCTCTCTCTCTCTCTCTC
>JAOXYF010000006.1:17772734-17791647 GCA_028565775.1 Sternarchorhynchus goeldii | reverse complement strand
CTCCAAGAAACATTGTTTCTTTCTAAAAATTAACAAGATGAAAGACTCCTGCCTCCAAGAAACATTGTTTCTTTCTAAAAATTAACAAGATGAAAGACTCCTGCCTCCAAGAAACATTGTTTCTTTCTATCCTGCTGTTTAGTGTATAATGTATTTTGTATGGCCGTCAACTAAAGCTTTGGAATGGAGAGACAAAGATCATTATAAGGAATAAATATACATAAAAGCATTGTAAACATCCTAAACTGTTCTAAAGCTGGATAAAAGTAAGACTGGGTTTGTTTTGCATGAGTGTTCTACGTTCCTTCTGTTGTTCTTCTGCAGGTAGGGTACACGTATCGCTCTGTCTGTGTAAGCCTTTTGTGTGTTTTGTTTTGGTAATATGCAAATATGTTTGTGTATATGTGTATGACTCTCGGGACAATTTAAGAATATACTGTGTCGAAATGAAGAAATGTAATTAGTGTAATTAATGTAATTAAATGTAATTAATGACAATTAACTGGTGATTAGTGTAATTAATGTAAATAAATGTAATTAATGCCAATTAACTGGTGTTTCTAGGATTGCAAACTTTGTTTCATAAGAGCAAATTCACTTCAGACATTTTCTGTATGGTTGAAGTGAACCATGATCCATAGATCCAGCTCTGTTCCTGCTGGGTTACTCTGGTCCTATTGGATTACTCCTTTCTGTCTGCCACTGGTGCATATGTGCAGCATATACTTCTAAGACAGTTTACTTTCCAAGCATAAAGTAAAGCCTGTAACTTGACTCATAGATGCTGCTATGGCAACAAACCCAGAGTAGCCATTTTCTGAAATAACCTCAACTAATTCCAAGAATGGAGAATGAGAAGTAACGAGACATAAGCACTGAGCATCTCTCTCTCTCTTCCTTTCTCTCCTTGTCTGTGCGTGCGTGCGTGCATGTGCATGATAAACGCACGTATCCTCTGTGTCCAGGTCCGAGCACCACGTGTCAGGAGGACTCTTGTGCCAACCAGGGTGTTTGCCTACAGCAGTGGGAGGGCTTCAGCTGTGACTGCAGTATGACCTCATTCGGGGGGCCACTGTGTAACGACGGTGAGTGAGATCCAGAGGACGCCTGCGTTCATTATCTCCCTTTGCACACGGCTGGGCAGCTGCCAAAGACGCACCATTGGCCAACATTAAATATTCGCTTTGGGGAGTTATTTATTATGATTTGTTTTCCCATCATAATTTCTTTAAACTGGACAAAAACCAGCCAAGATCAAACTCTGATTCCCGGAGGCCGGCTTTGTGAATGTCAAAACAAAACATCACCTCACGTCTCATCAAGCCACATCACAGAAATAACTTAAGCACAAACAACGTATCAGAAGCGAAAGGAAAAGTAATTAAAACAAAGCAATCGAGTCTTAGTAAAGTCCTAAGTCAGTGTGCTCAAGTAATAATGTGATCAAAGCACATTCAAAGCTTCTCGTGAGGGATGCTATTTGGTTTGTGAAGGTAACGTCTTACTCCTGGCCAGAGTGTTTAAGCATAACAGCGTGTGGGACAAAGGGTCAGGGCATCTGGCTGGACTATGTGACTCTCTGAATGCTAATCTTCCTTCCTGTTTCAGTGTCTTAACCAAACTAGAAGCAGTCACAAATTGCTTCAGTGACATTTCAAAGGTCATGGAGGATGTGTGAACTCCATTTCGGATGCCTTTCACTGTAATTAGTAGACAGTGGCAGGGTGTGACCTATAATTCCCATTATCCAGTGTTGTCCAACGACCACAATAGCTAAACTGGCTGTGTGAGAACCACACTAGCTAAACTTCCTGAGTAAAGAACCACACTAGCTAAACTGCCTGAGTAAAGCTAAACTCCCTGTGTAAAGTACCACACTAGCTAAACTCCCTGTGTAAAGTACCACACTAGCTAAACTCCCTGTGTAAAGTACCACACTAGCTAAACTGCCCGAGTTAAAAGTATGAAGTCTATGAGACCTGTCTATTTTTTCAGTTTTACTCTTTATCCTGTTTCAGCAGATTGATGAATATTTGTTTCTGTTTCATTTAATTAAAAACAACTACTAACATGTACTGTCAAAGCAATGTATTGGTTAAGTTTGTATCACCATTAATGTTTTAGATAAAATTTCACATTCTGAAAAGGAACATTTTTATTATAGATAATGGTTATAATAAATGTCTTTGTGAATATTTCAGTCACAAATGTTAATTTTACTGAAAGCCTCATTTGAATTTAAAACACAAACAGTTCTAAGGTTGATGTGGTTTGTCGTCTAACAGATGGCCTTTTAGGAAGCCCAGACCTCTTTCAGGCTGGGATTATGCAAGCAGCTAGCAGATTACCTCTATACGCAAACACCATTTTTGATAGAGAGGTCATTTGACCAAGCTCCTTTGCACTGAACATAACATATTCCTTTGGAACAGAGTAAGAGCTGGTCGTTCCAGAGATGTCATTCAAGAGCTGGTCATTCCAGAGATGACAACTTTTGCATTAGGAATGAGGTGCTAATTCACACTGAAACAAAGAGCTACTGGCACTGCGTCTTTATTACACATTGAGTTTTTATGTCAAGGCTTTTCCATTAGACTAGAAAAGCACTCTGTCTCAATAATTAGCCTCCATCCTTGGTTAAAGAGGTGTAGTTACTGAAAGAGGCTGATGACTGTGGAGAGCAGTAACCCATAGACACTACGACCTTAAAGGTTGTCACTGTGCAGGCCCTGCATGGGGGAATCATCTCTCTTAGTCCTGGCTTGGGGCTAAAACCATAACTGCCGTAAAGTAGATGATTGATGAAGTTTATGAAAAAAGAAAATGTAATCTATATTTTATGGGTAATTCTGCAGCTTACCAGAGACTGTTTCTGAATATCATTTGCTTTAATGAAAGAGTTGAGATTTATTGGATAAGAAAAAATATCCTGTGTCTATAAGGGTTTAATTAATTTCATCCTGCTCTTTCTTCACTAATCTGACTTGCTATTAGATTAAGTCACTCAAATCAGCGACTATATTAGTTTGTGCTTTTTTCTTCCTTACACTTGTGTGTAGAAGAGGAGCTTCCAATAAACAGCAAAAAGTTGTTCTAATGAACAGCAAAACGTTGTACTAAAGAACAGCAAAAAGATGTTCAGATGTTCAAAAGATGTTCAGAACCACAGAATGTAAGAATACAGTATGCAACAATAGAGTGTGAGAATGTGAGAGTCATGGAATGTGAGAATCTAGCCTGTAAGTAGCATTGCCTGTTTTAATCCTGTAAGTGTCTCTAAAATAAATTCTGAGGAGAATTCCGAATCGATCAGAATTTAGCTTTCCAAAGGAAGCCGTGTTGGGGAATCTAGGATTACAGATGATCACACACATGATCACAGCAGCACAGTCACACGATGCGCCATGTGACAAAATCTAACAGTCTCTTTCGGACCTCTGTCCTTTGAGTTTCCTCTCTTAAGATGCTTTCAGTGGGTTCCTAATTTGTCTGGGTATCAGGATATTGAGGCTAGGAGGAGGCCTTTGATCTGAAGCTCTGGACATCTGCTTTTGTTGGAAGTGTAGGGCCAGACTACACATACTGTTTTAGTCCATACTGAGCAACTGTTTCTGTCTTCCTCCTTGTTCCTTTGTTGATTGCTCTTCTGCGTTCCTGTCCCATCTCATCATGACATTATTCAAATAAAGAATTGTGTTAGCTGAGTGCTAGTTATCAGTTATCCACTGACTCACTTTTAATAGCTTGCACACATTGCTATAAGAGGAATTAGTGCCAGATAAATGGACCGTTATTGCATTATAGTGGTGGTTGCAGTGTGTGTGTGTGTTTGTGTGTGTGTGTGTGTTGTACCCACGAAACTCGTTGAGACACGGCCAAGCAGGATGTCCGAGTGCCTGCTTGTCCGTCCTTATGGTTGGTGAGCCTGACAGAGCAGGTCAGAGTCTGTCCGTCTGCTGTGTTAAAGGATGAAAATCAAATCCAGCTTTTTTTATTTTTAGGAAATCTGTGCAGGCAGCTTTTATTCATTAACTGGCTACAGTTTGTAGAACGTTTAGTTTGTATTGCGCTGTATAAATGAATCATAAAATCAGTTATCTTCAGGATCTGCAAAGTACAATTTAAAATGTTATATTAATGTTGCTTTCATGCAGATTTTCTCTGATTGTTTGATGGTGTGCTGCAATACCATCAAGAATCATTCAAAAGCTTCTTTTCATCCAGCGGATGCTGGTAGCTGTGATGCTTAAACACACCCACACGCCTAAGTTGCCTGTCACTTTATTTCAGATGCGGGAGACACGTACAGCATGTTGGCTCCATGCATGAGGTATGGTGGGTTGATGCCGTAGGACCCCCAGCAGCTCACTACACATCCCCTAAGAGGCGTCCTCACAAATGCCTTTATCTTTTAAGACAAGCAATTGCTCCTTTAACTGAGCGAATTACATAAAAACGTCACTTTTCTTACAGTATTCACTGTAGGCATCAGCAAAAATTAATGCTATGAAAATAAAATGCAAATATAATTTCCCAAACCTAAGCTAGGATCGGTTTTCTATACCCCCCCCCCCCCCCACCTATTTTGTTAACTTATTTGGGTATGATCTCACAGTCCTGTTTTACAGCATGGCTCAGAATGACATGTACGTAGGAGGAGGTGTTGTTTATTAGGAGTGGGATCTGTGTGGAATAAAGGGAGGTTGGTAGTAAAAGGGGGTGTAATGGAAAGACAGAGCTGTGAGTTACTGCCTCAGTCAGGTGACATGGGGAGACATTGATGATATGGTCAGGCTCACTGGACTTTGACAACCATATTTATAGCTTTATTAAACAACTGTTTGCAGTACCATTATGTGGCTGTAGATGCGTGAAAGTGACCTCAGAACCCGGCGAGGAAGGAAGGAGGAAAAAAATGAAAAAAATTCCTCCAAACTTCATTTCTGGTGCCTTAAACTGGGCTCAAATTGAGCGCTGTTGGTGTTTGTCCTTAAGAGATCTGTTTTCATCTGTTAGCAACATCGTTTGCCACCTGCCACTGAACACGTCATAAAGCTTCTGTGCACACTTAATTTCCAGACTTAATAACTACATTGGCGTCCTGTTTTCATGCAGGTCCGGTGTACACAATAGTTTTTCTGCTTTATTAGGCTAGGGAGGGGGTTCACTGGTCATACTTTATAAGGGACTCTTGGTTTGAGGTTATTAAAACAGAGTTCTCATGTGCCGCTAGCTGCGTGTACAGCCATGTGCTCCTGGGCTATGGTGAGGGTGAGCTGCTCTGCGATGTTTGCTTGTTTTCCTTCCCCAGCTCTCCGACCTGCCTCCCAGACACTCCGTCGCACTAGTGATTTGAGCTCCAGCCAGGAACGGAGGGGGGTAGATTGGTGTTTGGAACAGTGGTGTTCCAGTAACAACAGAGGGTACAGAAACATGAAGCTAGTATCTTCACTCAGTAGTAGGTAATCTAGTGCCCGTCTTCCACAGATGCCAAAACCGATGCTCATGTTAACGTTACTGTCACTGTTCTCTGATGCCCCTCATAGACCTTGGTTCATATCGAACGGTGGGTTCTTTCTGCACATGCTCCCTGTTCGCTGTCACGGTTACCTGCATAAGCACTAAGACATGATTGGCTGAGCCTGTGGTTCTACGAACACCTCGGCTTCCTTAGTACTGTAACCGAGCCTGCTCTCAGCACTGCGCCTTAATTGGACCTTCCCACACATCTGTGAAACTTCCTGTGCATTAAATACACCAGAAGACCAAATAGACTGTCTAAAAAATAAAAAACCCACAAGAAACAAGATTGACATCAGACCTAATAATGTAAATCATTGGTGGCTGTTTCAAATGAGGACTTAAGAAAGCTATAAATGAACTGAAAGATTTCTTCTGGGTTTTTTTTTTACGCTGCGCTCAAATGAACTTCTGGACATCGCAGTATTCTTTTACGACAGCAGCTGCTCTATCAGAGCTCATGCTGGCTGCTCTATCAGAGCTCATGTTATGCCAGTTGAACAGTTTCCACAGTATTTGCTCTTAACCGACTGACGTCACGTTCATGGATATGTGGTCCCCTGCTAATTTGCTTTCAGAGTTTCTTTTTGGTTTCACTAATTGCTCAAAGCCTATGCAGTTTACCAGTGACCTCAGAGGGTGTGTGTGTATCTGTGTGTGTGTGTGTGTGTCTAGGTCAGGAAGTTTGGCCTTAATAAGGTACTTAGTTTATTCAGGCATAGCCCTTACATACCAAATTAAATCTTTCTTATGAATGTTATAAGAATGGCCTTGGAAGAATGGCATGTATGTAAGAAATACGTGTTGCTCTAAACCTGGTGTTGTGTGACAGGAATTACACTGCAGCCGTGTGTGTGAGAGTGTGTGTGTGTGTGTGTGTGTGTGAGAGTGTGTGTGTGTGTGTAGTCAATATGTGTGAGGGTTTACTTTCTGCTTTGTTCCTCGATGGAATGCTATTCTTTGTTCATGTGTGTGCGAGAAGGGCATGAGATGGAAACATGTTTACTCCCTATCGCCTCTCTCTCAACAAGCAGAATATGTCCAGCTTTTAAGCATCTTCTTTCCTGTGTGTGTGTGTGTGTGTTTGTGGGTGTAAGCAGCACCAGCTGGTACTGCAGGAATCGGTTTAGAGAGTAAAGCTGAACAAACCTCAAGTTTGGACTAAGAACATTTTCTTTTATTTTTATTGTTTTATTTTTTGTAAAAACTGACGTGGTTGAACTGTGTGAAGATGCAGTAGAATGTCAGTTAAACTACAGATGTATCACACGTGTAAATGGCTGCCTGTTTATATGTACAAACTCCCTTCCTAAACACCACCCAGGCCAGATTATGCCGCAACACGTTTTTGTTACTTTAATCCACTCATATCGTGGACTATTTCAAGTCAGGAAAACAGCAAGACAACTATAAATTTTGTTGAACTGAAGAGAGGCAATGACAGTGAGGAAAGAACTCTTAATAAGCTACTGTACACATTCTGTGCATGCTGCATTGAAATTCTCCTGAACAACCATTAGGGGGCAACCAAGTACCAAGTAATTGAACTTTCTGCAGGAAAGAATATGGTGAAGTTTGGGGTGATAATGAACCTCCGTAAAGGCACGTCGTTCTGATTGCGTCCCGCAGACACGTCATATAAACTGAGTTACAGTGCCGTTGACCAAAATCCCTGTTTGTTTCTGATAAGCCAGACTCTTAATGGATCACATCATTAGCCACAGTTATGCAGATGGTGGCTCCCTTAAATGGAGCAAAGAGGGTCAGATCTCAGCAGCGTTCACTCCCACCGCCAAAAAGATCTCGTAGCTCGGTCATGCGCCGCGCGCTAAAGATAACAGGATGAGAAAAAAGTTCTCTGGTTATCATTTCACCTCGTGGCTCTCGGGGCTCCTTGAGTGGTTTCTCAACCGTCCCTAATGCCACAGATTGGGAGTGTTTCAGAATAAATTAGATAAGAAGAGCACAGGAAGCGGAAAAGGCAGCATCCGTTGTTCACATCATCACGCCCAGCTGACTCTCAGCACAGCAGATCTGCTTGCTGAGGGCAGGGACTGGGGGGAGAGTGCAGGAACGTGCTGGTGGCAGCTGAGGGAGGAGGGCACCAGCTCTGATTGGCTGGTCAGGAGGGACATGGAGCTCCGCTGTAGGAACAGGCCATGCTGGTCTGAGCCCAGAGCTCCAGATTTGATCCACAGCTTTCCCTGCTCTTGAGAGAGAGAGAGAGAGAGAGAGAGAGAGTGAAGAGAGAGACGCACACAAGCACACACACACAAACACACACTCAATCACTATCACGCACGGTTGGCTTTTTCCATTGGAGACTATTTGGTGGACAATGTTCTTTTTTGTCAGTGAGTGGGGCTAAATTCCTCCAATTCAGCACCAGTCCCAGTGGACAGCGCACACTGACCAAGGCTGCCTGCTTCAGTGCCGCATGTGAGCTTCTGCGCTCATGAGTGTGTGTGTGTGTGTGTGTGTGTGTGCGCGAGCGAGCCTGCGTGTGTGTGTGTGTGTGCGAGAGAGTGTGCACGCTTGGCGAAAACGGCAGCGAGGGGGCTGTGTGAATTCGCTCAGCTCCGACTCGCTAACTGTTGACGTCATGCCTAGCCATCAGATGGATAACTCCACTCCGCCTTCCGCTTCCGGACGCTCGCCTCAGAGGACAGAGAACTAGATTTAAGTGGCGACGCCTCCGAATGAAGTAGAGAGACTTTCTCATTCCGGCGCGTCTCATCTTTTCCCCAGGAGTTTGGGAGTCGCCTAGAAGTAGAAAGGGAGAGCCGCAGTAAACAGTGCTGAGAAGCGGAGTGAAGCGCGTCTGAGACTCCGCTTCCTTCAGCCCTTGTTTTTTCCTTGTCCAAACACTCTTTTTTTTCCTGCAATGCTCTCCAGCTCCACTGATTTGCTGAGTAGACCCTCCCTATTTGTATTGCTGCTCTCTCACTCGCTTCCCCCGTCCCCAGTCGCTCGCTCTCTCTCTCTCTCTCTCTCTCTCACTTCTTTGCTGGCTGCCGAAGCTCCCCCTCCCTCTCCTCCTCCCTCCCTCTCCTCCTCCAGCTCTCTCTCTCTCTCTCTCTCTTCCCCTCTTTCACACAAGCCTCTGGAGCTGCATCGCTGGTGCCTCGTGGCTGCTGCTTGCTCCAGCTCCAGGTGCGTTCCCACGTTCAGGAGGCACTCAGCGCGCGGGGGATCGTGTTCCTCCCCGCTCCACTGGACCTCCCGGCGACATTCTCGCTTCTTGCCGTTGGGGGGGGAGATGCGTATTGCACTTCGGATCAGCCTTGATAGACTCTGCCCAGATGCTCTCTGATAGCAAGCGGGAACAGAAGGAAAACTTGTCCGCCCTGCCTTAACACATCAAAGATATACTTCAAGTCCTGGCATCTTGTGGAGTTCATGGGCAACAGCATTGGAGAGTTTTGTGGAGCTTCCATGCATCTTGCTTTGTGCGAGAGGAGAGAGTGGTGAGTGGGGGAAATTCAGGGAGGAGTAGGGAATACGCTCAGACTGCTTATTCCAGCACTGAGTGTGTCCTAATTTTGTGGGGTTTGTTCCCCTTCTTATGTTCCCTCATGGTTGAACGTGTCCTGCAGCAATACTGGATTTTCTGGAACTGAAGCGTTAAAACGAACACACTTTGGTCCTTTTCTCCTGTGGGGCTTTGAGGTGCTTTTCATCGCAGTTCTATTTCTCTGTGGATTATCTTGTCGTTGGGATTTTTTTATTTATTTCATTATTTTTTGCCGAGGGTGTGCGCGTGCGTGCGTTTGCGTGTGAGTGAGCGCACGCAGGTCATGGGCTGCCAGGTGCAGTGAAGTGTGAGCGCACGTGCGTGCGTGTGCCGCCCTCCCCCTCCCCTCCCCCCCACCATCACCGCAGCCCTCGCTGATCTCCTCTGCTGGCTGGGCGTCTCTCAGGGATCATGTCGGAGGGCTGGAGGCTGGGGTCACAGCTGGCCTGGGCTGCCTGCTTGGCCCTCTGCCTCATCGGCCTGGGGGCCTCAGCCGGCACAGAGGCTTCCGCAGGGCCACGCCACGCTCGTTCGCCTTCGGGGAGCAAACATCACCACCCGGCACCTGCCGCCATCCAAAGAACGCCCGCCTCGCTGCGAGTAGGACACGGTGGGTAACTGGGCAAACTTACCGCATGCACACAGGAACACACACACACACACACACACAGAATCGAGTACTGTTAGCACTGTTGGCACTGTTTTCAGTGCAGTCTAATTTATGTCATTGGTCTTGTTTGATCTTGTATCAAATCCGAGCCCTGCACACAAACGTTCCTTCTTTATTTTATCTGTCGTTCTTTGTTTTTCCCTCCATATTTCGCTTTTGCCCTCCCCTTCTTCCTCTACTCCTCCGTCGTAATTCAGATTAATTCAGATTATCTTTAATCCCTGTTTGTCTGCCTCAGCACAGTCCTTCCCTGCACACCTCTACGGCTCAAACTACACCCGTCACTGAGGGGGGGGAGCCACAGCTGGGATTAGCCGGGGGGGGTCACGTGTGTTCCTCGTTCAGCGGCTGCAGGAGATGTCAGGGTGAAATGCACTCTGTCCGTTTCGGGTTAGCGTGTAGCGCCCCCTAGAAGCGCACAGGGGAAAGACTAGCCACTTACAGGAGAGTAAAAGCCTTGTTTCTGGGTGTGCTAGGCACGTATTTTGTGGCAGATGTGACATGGGATGGATTGAAAAATGAAATCGTGTGCTTTCGTTTGTGCCAATCCAGAATGACAAAACAAATCCCACCTAATGGATAATCATTTTTACTCTTAAAACAGTACAAGCATATGAGCGTGAGGATGATGAGGATGAAGATGATGTAGCCAACATCTGTGATAGTGCGAGATGGATTAGGCAGGCTTTTCTTGCTCAGAGCTGATTGGACAGTGTGGAGTTTAGAGTCACGCTGAGGAGGCAGGAGAACCAATTAGGCCACTCAGCTGGAGCCTGTCTTACACACACACAGACACACACACACACACACACACACACACACAGACACACACACACACACACACATGCACCAGTCACCTCTTTCTGCCTGTGACAGGAAATGTTTCTTCCAATGAATTGTGCCTGAAACAGTTTGGCCAGAAAGTGACGTGTGCTCATTGTGATGCTGTGAGGTTACATAATCCAAGATCCTCAACTTCAGATCAGATGGATATGGTAGATCAGATGGATATATGGTAGATCAGATGGATATATGGTAGATCAGATGGATATATGGTAGAGTAATTATTTTGGTTTGAGAATCTGTGTCCTAAGGAAAGCTAAACACAGAAACATTTCAGATTTTTAGTTTAGTTTAGTTTTTTTTAATGGGCTGTTTGTAAAGGATTTATAGATGCATACTGGGGATTCTTTTCTGTCTACATGAAAGAATGAATTCACATTCATTCTGACAAACTACTGTAGCACACAGATTTCATAATTTAGCTTAGGTTTAGCAAGGCATAATGGTATTTGTGCAGAGTGGTAATGGAAGTTAATGAAAAACATAATGAAGATATTAACAGGAATGTTTAGGTGTGTGTTTGTGTATGTGTGATGGGTGTTTTTGTTCTTGTGTGCTTTCCTAAACACCCCTCAGAGCTTCACCATGGGCACTGTACCGATAGACCTTCCCAACTCCGTTAGAGCAGGTCTCCCCCTGACACTGTTACTGTGTGTCGATCACAGACACAGTTCTGACTGTGTTCCCTGCTTCACTGTTGCTTCCCCTCTCGGGCACACGCCTGAATTTCTGCCCGTGCTGTCCTTTCTCATTCGGCCAGGAGATCGTCCGGCAGACAGCCGCATTCGCGTTGGCTTATGCAACCGTACCTGCTCTCCGCTGCGCTGGGCTCCCAGCTGATTAGCGTGCAATTCAAGACGGAATCCGTGCACGCCGCAAAAACAAACGCTGCCTTCAGAGGCTCCTCTTTCTGTGTCCACGGCGACGGTGCAATGGCGTGTCCTCGTGAGACGAAACAGGCGTAGTCACGAGGCCAGTTATGTGATCCTCGTGGCTGTGTGTCACAGTGAGATCCCTGAGCTCACTCGCTCTGCTAGGACCATCAGTGAAGTTTTATAAAGATCATTTTTCAAATCAAACTTGGCCTCTAGCAATGCGTTAGCCTCATTTAACACAGTGGGGAATTGGCCCAGGAAAGAAAACTGATTACAGTGTTTTCAGATAAACTGGCTCCTACAAATCTACCCTTTTGCTACCACCTATACACTATACACGCTCAAAACAGTGATGCTTTGATTTACCATGAAACAATCGCCTTCGTTCAGTGTATCATTATTTCCCTTGTTCCACAATGTCAGTGACTGATTTATTCATAGAACGTTCATGCATGAGAAATTTACTGAACTTGTATTTAAAAATGGGTACATTACACATTGACTGTGTATTATTTTTCCCTGGTTGAATGAGCTTTAGCTGACTGAGTGGGGATAAGGTATTGATTTCAGGCCATGGATGAGGGAACGGCTTCCTCAGGAGCTGGGAACACACCTCGGGTCGATGGGGAACGAGCCGTGTCCAGATTGGTGTGTCAGGATGGAACTGCTACAGGGGCGGGATCGGAGGAGGGGCCTTTTCAGGACATGACAGTCCCACACTTACCAGACAAAGCACTGCCCACACATCAACACCTCTACCGTTGCTATTGTTCTTCAAAGCCAGTTTAAGTGATTGTAATCCATTTTAATTGTCTCTACCTTACGTGCTAACAAAGAAATGGATTTATAAGAATAACAGTTCATTACTGCAATAGTCTGTGAGGGGCAGCCGGAGAGTAGAGGGAGTGAGAGTGAAAGGCAGAACAGCTGAGAGAGGGGTCACGGTTCTGTTCCTGTGTGCTGTGAATTGTGTGACATAATTAAGTTCTTGCTGGAGAAAAGTGTCAGTCAGAGACAGCTTGTGACAGCAACACCATCTGATAAGATTCTGGGTACATGATTTCCCTACACAGGAGAGCTGTTGTGGTTACACACTTGCAGAAGTGAGTGGGGGGACTCCTCCCATCTCTTGTCTCCCTGTATCTTCTCTTTCATCTCCTCCATAATATATAATTACAGTTTTGTAACCATTGAACTCATTTCTGATCCCTGAAGGCATCCCTAACCCTAACCCTAACCCTAACCCCTAACCCCTAACCCTAACCCTAACCCTAACCTGCCAGGCTCACATCTCCACCCCTTTGTTGGACTTCCAAGCAGACTGAGTTGGTGACTTTATGTACCCATGATAGTGGCAGGACATGCTCGTGGTGTGTGTGTGTGTGTGTGTGTGTGTGTGTGTTAGGGATGGGGTCTGACTAATGCACCCTGCTTTCAGAGAAGAAAGACTAGCAGTACATGGATGTTTGAGTGCTTCTTCTACTTGCCTTTATATCTTGCACAGGTTGAATTGAGGGAGTTCAATACCCAGAAGGCCGACTCTGAATCAGAATCATAATCTGCTATGTGTCTCTGCTCCCTCTCCCTCTCTCTCCTCCCTCCCCCTCTCTCTCTCTCTCCACTCTTCCTGTGACCAGCAGTTCTCTCTTTTTTTTATTTGTGTTAGGGAGAGAGTGCAACATAAACGTGATGTGAGGCAAACCTGCATTCCTCTAATCAGTAAATGCTGAAGTGGCTGCTGATGCGGGGCTGGTCTTTTCAGTTACATTCGATGTATTTCTCAGTTATCGAATGTGTGGATTAAATGCATACAGACACCAACAGAAACAGAGCCTCTGTGCATTATCATTGCACTGCTGTATGTGTAAATAACATAAAACCAGGACAACATTAAGCAAACACTGCAGTTAACAACCACTCAAACAAATCACATAGAAACAGTATCTGCAGGAAATATGACAATCAGCTATAGTATAGTATCTGTGTGTGTGTGTGTGTGTGTGTGTGTGTGTGTGTGTGAGAGAGAGAGAGAGAGGGAGAGAGAGAGAAAAAGATTCCAGGTGAGTAGCTGCAGTATACTAAAGTACAAGATGTAGAAGTAATCAACATTGCAGGTTAGTACATCAGGTTTCCAGAGCAACAGGACATTTTGAACACTGTCCCTTCATCAGGTGTCCAGGCATCTTATAACACTTCAGAAGCACTTTGTTTGCACAGCTAATGAACGAACATCTTGTTGCTCAGGAAACTTGGTGTACTGCTTCACAATTTCAACTACCTCTAGAACTTCATGAAGTTCTCCAACATATCTGTATTAGCCAATAGGTAGAATCAGATTCCTAGAAGAAAACAATTTTAAAATGAATCTCCTCAAAATGTTTTCCCCAGATTTAATGGTGGAGAAATAAAAGATTAAAGGTCGTTAGTGTTCTGATCACACCTGTTTTCTTTAGCCAGTTCTGCACTGTCTTGACCTTGTATTGTTTATTTATGGTAGTTCTCGTCGATGTTAGAAAGCGCCGCCTTTAACATGTGGCCTAAAGAGCAAACAATCCTCTTGTTTCTCTAGTTCAGTTTACTCACGGCCGTAAGTATAAACTGCTTTTTGTTTAGTGCAACTCTTACTTGGCTGTTATATATCCCCGTGATGTATGAGCAGTGTAGAGTATTATACAAAAGTCAGTGTAGAGTAGTGTACAGAAATGTTCCAAAAGTAATGGATCAGGAGCTAGTGTGGTACGAGATCCCCTCTAATCTGGAGGAGTGTAGCAACTTGACGTAGCATCGATTCCCCAAGTGAACAGAAACCATCTGGGTACATGCCCAGATAGGCAGCTGGGTGGCATTTGTATGTGTAGGACCTGTAGTTAGTGTGAATGCACTCTCCACCCCATAACTGCTCGATTGGGCTCATGTCAGGAAAACGTGTAGGTAGCACCTTTTATCTAAGCTCTCCAGAATGCTCCTCAAACCTGTTCTGGACAACTTCAACCTGATGGCATGGTGCATTATCCTACTGCAACATTCCATCATCATGAGGGTATATCAAGTCCATGAAGGGCTGCAATTGGTCTCCAAGAACAAAGTGTGGACTGCTTAGTGAAGTGCTGAGGTGGACCAGTGAACCCAACCCATGCGATGAGAACATACCCTACACCAGTATGGAACCACCACCAGCCTCACAGTGCCTTTTTCACAGCTGGAGTCCATGGCTTCTTCAGGTCTTCAGCTGCACTGAATATAAATGGGATTTTTGACTTGTCTGCACAGACACTTCTAGTCGAACGGCTCTGGTCATGATCATTATGCAGCTGTGGGTGACCACTACCCTGTCCACCGTGGATGACAGTGCCTTCTGTGTTCCCAGTACACTCTTCACTTAGACATGTGAACACTTCTTTTACACACAGTGAGACATTCAGTGAACACTGTAGAATTTGCAGGTACAATAAGGGCCTTATGAACTCTTGGTTCTTATCTTTTTTTTTTAAACCTACAGCCTGTACTGTAAACCGCTAGAACACTGACCCTGAGAGCAGTGGACGGGGTCACAACAGTCCACCGCCAGTGAAAAAGGTTTTATTATTATTATTATTATTCTTTTATTTTAAAAAATGAATGAACCCATTCGGCTAATGAAATCCGAACTCGTGCGTGTCCATTGTATCTCTCTACATAGATTGGAATGCTGTGCTCGGAAAACTGACCATCCCGACCCGTTCTGAGCAATAACAGACCATGGAAAGGTCAAAAGGGAGGGAACGTGGAACAGTGAAAGGCCAGGCTTTCAAACGTAGCTTGAGTCACTGCCAGGGACCTCACACACAATACCTGGAGTCACTTAAGCAACTGTAAGAGCATCCAGGGCTTCTGGTTTGCAAAGGAAGTGCACAGCTTTAGTGACTGACTGTTTTGATGATGACCATTATCTATGCCCTGTCTTCTCGGTTTTGCTGTCACTAAAGTTCCCGAAGTGTGGTGATTTTTTTTTTCTTTTCTTTTACAGCACGCACCCATCCAGCAGAGACTTGCTTTGATTGAAAACTCTTATTTGCTTTCTCATTGGCTGATCTCAGCAGACACACCCACTGTGCCTCCTGAAGGTGGGGGCTCATGGGATTTGGTGTCTTCCCTCCTCGTGGCTTGTTTTTGGCAGAGAGTGTGAATCAACAAACAACGCACGAACTGATAAACCTTACAAGGCCTTATTGAGGCTGCAAGTTAGAGAAGTCATTACTATTCATTTCGGGTGGTTCACAGAGGAGGGGTGATGGAGTGGAGGTGGAGGGGAAGCCGCGCTCTAATCCACCCTAATAGGATTGGGTGGGGATCTCACCTCTGTGGCCTCTTTGCTTGCATTTGCGAGCTTCCCAGCTGCTGGGAAGTGGCGATAAACTGCAGGCGCCTGCCAATCCCACCTTAACGCTGCCTGATATTAGCTTCGCTTTCCCCTACAGCTCCACGTGCGGAGCTTCTCCTCTCCCGACACGCGTGCGTTCCCCACTTATCTCGTGCGAGCGCCCGTGTGTTCGCTTGTTGCGTCGAGGATGAGAAAGAGGAAGTTCTCATGGTGGAGAAGGGGGGAGGCGGGGCCGATCTTTTTAAATGCTCGTGCATGTTTAGAGGCGTTCACTTTAGCGTAGCATTCACTTCTACTAGCTCGTTCCCAGTCTCTCTCTCGCCCTCAACCAAATGAGGTTCCTAATAACTGTGGGCAGTGTGACTAAACCACCGTCCATCAAATATCTTTTCTTGATCTTTACTTCAGTTTCCCTTTTTAAACTTTCATTTCCTTAAGCTCTGCGACTAATTAATAACATCACCTCATTTAGTACAGACTTACACAAAAAAGGAACAGAAGCTCAAGAGGAGATTTAATCCAGCAATTAAGACAAATACGTTTGTGTCTCCTGGGTCATGATTAGGGGAAGTTTAGAAGCTGAAACAGAGACCACCTGACTCTGTCTTGTTCGTGTGGTGGTAATGAATCAGTCACTCAAACACACACACACACACACACACACACACACACACACACACAGCTGACCACCCCAAAAAACGAAATGCCCAAACCCGTCATTATTTTGCTGAAACAGAAACGTGCGTTAGTCCAGAAGCTTCTCTGGGCAGACGGAAGAAATCGGGAAGGACAGACTTCTTCTTCTCAGCCTTCTCCTTCTCCATGTGACATTACACCTGGGGGTTAGGGTTAGGGTTAGGGTTAGGGTTAGGCCCCTTACCGCCTCCTGTGTTCGATCGTAGGATCTGTCTGTGCCCATGAAAACTATCCTCAGAGGGATTTCTGTCTGCGCCTTCCCAGAGTCGTCTTTTCCCAGTCGGCATGGCAGGCCGCAAGCCGTGAATGTATCCTACGTGTCCTGGCCTGCCGGAGGTTTTTTTTCTCTTCTGGACAGTGTTGTCTGACAGCACCTCTACGCGTAGCGCTTCAAAGGTCACATGGGCACGTGACAAGACAGATGAGCAAAACCGTGAGAAAATGTTAGAGATGACGAGTGTTTGGAGACTCGGCACTGATATTGGTCGACTTGCAGTAATCATATCTACGTGCAAAACACGCATAACCTGGTTAAAGATAAATGCCGCTTCCCCATTGGTTGGGACCACAGATAATTCATGGGTTGGCTCCTCCCACCTGCATACCTGTTCAAAGGCTGGACCAGAGATAAGCAAGAGAAACAGCATGACTGAGTCACAGAGAGGACTTGACAGATGCTAGCAGTAGGGCCCTCTGGGTGGGGTCAAGAATTTTTTTTTTCCATGCAGTTTCTTGCATCACCTTCATGTTTTCCGTTTGGCTTCTTCCCTGTAATTATCTCTCTCACCCATTGTGTTTGTGTTTTTGTTTTTGTTTGTTTGTTTTGCAGGGGGGGGGTTGGAGTTACTGCTAGACACCACATCTGTTTACTGTGTAGATCAGAGAAATAAAGGTGGGAACAGATTTGGAGGGTGTAAGGGGTTTTGATTTTTCATTTTATTTTAGTGAATATGTTGATGTTTTGTTTTGGTTTTTTCAACCGCTGACATGTTTTTAAAAAGCAGCCTCTGGTGTTTTGGCTCTGAAACACAACAGATCGCTTGGTTATTGAAGAGCTGGGGGAACACACCAACACCATCTAGGGTGGTGCTAGCGTTGTCAGGGTAAGAGAGCCTGGAGAACTGCAGAGAAAGAAGGAACCAGGCCAGAGCAGATAGAGGAGCAGAAGCTGGCAGTACACAGCGCCTGGGTTTGGGCTGCAGGGGTCTGGAGCTGTTACCTGGTCTGTGGGAGACCAGCACCTTCTGCTTGGACGGGTTCATTAAGACAGTTCAGCCTGTCAGCAATGGTAGTCCTCGCTCGGAGCTGAGGCTGTAGCATGCTAATCCCTCCCCAAACCCTCGGGGAGACAGGCTGCATGGCGGCAGTGGAGAGCTGGGAGTGTGTGGGTGTGTGTATAGAGGGTGTGGGCGTCTGAGTGAGATGGCGATTTCCTCAGCTTTCACACAAATCTTCCCCCCTTGGGTGAAAATTAGCCGTTGTGTAGGGTGGGGGTCAGGAGGTTGCCGGCGGGAACCAGAGCAAGGCTTGGTGAGTGGAGCACACATGGGCAGGTGCCCTAGCTGTGGAGCAACATTCGTCATACCTCGGTTAGCATTTTGTACGGCCAGGTTCATCTGCGTGGGCTGCATAACGAGCAGCAAATCCGTTAACCTGGAAAGGTAAGAAGAAAAGTACTCTGGGTTGAGCTGTATATTAGCTTGGCACTGTATCAACTTAATGCACAGTAAATCAACTATTAGTATCAGGAGAGAGTGTACCTAAAATATTTAAAATGTAAGACTTATATTCAATAATGTTACTGACATCTCAGTGCATGTACATACTTGAGTCGAGTTTTCTTTCTGCAGACATCCTAAACACCCCTGTACACTCAGGTATGGGGGAAGAATGATTAGTTGTTTTTTTTTCATAGGGGTTTGGCTCCTATGTTTTGAGATCAAGGGGAAATCTCTAGAACAAATGCTTCGTTCAGGTGTCTTCTCTGAGCTCTCTGAACAGCTGTTGAGGACTTAGTCATCGACATTGGCGGGGAAAGGCTGACCCTCTTACACTTCTCCGTACCTTGTTTGTGCACACATGACAGCATGTGCGTGATGCAACCCTCACTGACTCAATCCCCAGAGTTGCTCTGCTCATGCTCATCCTCCTGCGTTAGATTTGCGTTGTCTAGCTCGGGCCCTCTGTGGCATCATTAACACACGGCAGGGTGCGTTGGTTATATCACAGCAGAGCCTTGACTGTCAGAGACACAAGGTCTTATAGTAATTCATGGTTTCCTTTTAAGGTCACCCCCCCCTCCCATCTTTTCTCTACTGATCTGTCTTCAACAGATTCCCTCACTCCAGCTCATATACAGCCAATCAGGTGGTCCAGGTGTGGAGGCGTGGATAGGATATCCAGGTGTGGATTGGGCACTTGCCCCTCCCCCATAC
>JAOXYF010000006.1:17756491-17769663 GCA_028565775.1 Sternarchorhynchus goeldii | reverse complement strand
GAAACACACATACTTACACAGAAATGTTTATAAACTTTTGCAAATGTTTGAAAACAACTTTCCTTCGTGTTAAAACAGAAGCAGGCATTCCCCGGAGAGGGAGCAAGCAGGAGCAGGATAATTATTCTCTGCAGGAGCAGGATTTCACACTCGTGTTCCCAAGCTGTTCCGTGCGTTTACTGTCCTCCGAATTTCTGCCTTAGCGAGTGTGAAGACGTACCGCTAAGCCTGGAAGTGGAGCGCACATGTTTTGGGATGTTCTTCCGGGCTGAAGCGCTGGAACCTGTTGGGATTGGTTTCATGGAAAAGACACTGCTGTATCTCACTCTTTAGTTTAATTCGCTTGTGTTTGCAATGTTTTAAAGGATAGATGTGCAGGTTTATCCAATCTCGAATCATACATAGCACATTCTTGGTTAGTACTGGGTTCATACTGAGCTTCTCCCCTTGCAGGTTCTCACTGGACATTCTAACGTGGACATTGTCAAAGCTTTTAAAACCCCAAATAAATCATTATGAAAACAGGTCGTTGTGTAACGTATGGCTACAACAAACAAGACCTTAATAGAATAACTGGACATAATAGTATGTTTGATTTTGAGCTTTAACTATCTGTGATGTTGTTCTAGGTACTGATGGATGGGATTTCAGATTTCAGGATGGATTGGGCTGTAAAATATATCCTTTAACTGAGAATATCGGTGCCTATTTTTACTTCTGGGTTTTTTCTGCTTCTTTCTGGCAGCATGAAGTCACCCTAAAACGTCTTTAACCTGTTGTGTTCAATGTAATGTAATTTAGTGTCACTAAAAGCCTTCATTCAGCCACGTGGTGGTTATTTCCCATAATCTCTGGCTAAAAAGGGTTTTACCATACGAGAAGTACTGTAGCAGCTCGACAGGTCCATTCTCTTTGCATCCTGCTGATATGCATTCATATGGCACCTCTTCTATAATTACAATGTCAGACTCTGTACTGAAGCTGTGAGGTTGTGCAGGACGTCAGCAGAATGGAGACTCGCCCGTAGCCCGACGCAGTGAGTCAGGACTGGCCCCCAGGTTGTCTGGAGGGGCCTCTTGACCACGGACGTGGTGTTAAAGGACTTAATTAGAATAAGCAGGGAGATTGGAGCAACTCAGTGTGTGTGTGTGTGTGTGTGTGTGTGTGTGTGTGTGCGAGAGAGACAGGCCATGGCCTTGTTAGATCTGAAAGGATGCTGTAATCCAGTGGAAAGTACCTGCTCTCCTACTGCAGTACAGCTGTACGGTGACACTCAACTTTGCGTCGGTGACCACAACTCTCACAGAAATCAAAAATCGCTCTGCATCAGCACAGGGAAACTGCAGAGCCGCGCAAGAGATCAGACTAGGTCTGTGCAGAGCGGCAGGAAATCCACCTCAGTCTTTCTCCATCCTCCATTAACCCTACATCTTCCCCAGTGTTGCTGGCGCAGGTTCTCTGTCTGAGTGCGTCGTGTGTTGTGAGTAAAAGAGGTGGCTTGAGAGGATGTGGCAGAGAAGCCTCTGTTTCCCCGTGTAACGTGATTCCACGGCTCTGTTGAGGCAGCAGGGAAGCAAGAACATGGTTGTGCCTCGTTGTTGGGCCGGACCCTCCCCCCCACAAAGCCCTCCCCCTGCCTGTCCTCCCCCTGGGCCCTGGTTGTGGCATGGCAGATGCCCACGATGAGAAGCAGCTGAGAGGCAGCTCACCCCCAGAGTCTCCTGCTTTTCTGCCTGTGTGTTTGTTCACAAACATAAATGTTTCACAGGCATGCAGCTCTTGATCGTTGTTTGTAAATATTTCATTCTCTCTCTCTCTCTCTCTCTCTCTCTCTCTCTCCCTCTCACTCCTTTTCCAAAATGGTATTAAAATGAAACACACATTAAACCCTGGTGTAAATATACGAGGACTGTGTGATTCTCAGGCTGTGAGCAGACGTACACGATCACATCCAGGCTTGGCTCAGGACAATATCAGATGTTACTTCAGTACACATTACTGCAGTTCATGTGCAGCACATCATCACTAATAATGTGAGCTTTCTCTCCCACAATTCCAACCTGTTTTAACAAGACTAATTTAGTTTTTCAAATTTTCTGTCCTTTCTGATTACTCACACCACACGTTTTCCTTCACAGAAATGACAACTCTATGTTCTCCCACACTTAGTTTCCCAAGTCCAGAAACTTTTCCTGTTTGTGTTTATCATTCCTGGGGGTTTTTGAAGACTCGGGCAGGTGGAGACCTGGTCCAGTGTTAGTCAGATTCAGACCACAATGTAAACACAGCACATACATTTCATCCCAGATATATTTATTTATATCTCCTATATTCTCTCTTCCTATATATTCTAATTTCGCGCTGATTCTGTATTTCCCGTGACATAAAGCACCCAAGCATGGTTTGACAGCCGAAAGCCCGGCCGAGGGGAAAGAGTCTCCACTCCCCACTCCTCCTCCCCTCCTGCGTAGTCGGCCTGTTTCTATTTCTGAAGCCGTTCTGTAATACCTACAGGTTCTCCTGGAAGCTCCCACACCTAGACAGCTGTTGGTAGTTGGAGGTACAGAGAGGTGTGCAGTCTGATTCTGGGCTTTGCCTCCGAGACGCCTGACAAGCGTGCTCCATCCGAGCGTGCTCCATCCGAGCGTGCTCCATCCGAGTGTGCTCACTGGAGCTGAATGTTCCCGCTGGATCAGCGGCGTGAATTAAAGGACTTCTGCCAGGAGGCTTAAGGCCCTCATTCTCTTTGATGTGGCTAATTGAAATGTACTGGGCTGGGTTCTGCTTCTCTGCTGCTGAAGCTTTTCCAAGCTTTGTTATTCTTATATGATGGAAACTCCCTGTAGGCCAGTTCCCCCCCTAGAAATGAACTTGGTGTGTTTTAAGCAACTCCATTACTGCGTTTGGAGAGAGTTTTTGGATTCTTTCTTAACATGACAGGTTGGTGAAAGAATGAAAATGAACTAACTAACTCTCTCTCTGTCTGTCTCTCTCTATACATCTGTCTCCCTCTCTCTCTCTCTACACATCCGTCTCCCTCTCTCTCCATACATCTGTCTCTCTCTCTTTCTATATATATATCTGTCTCCCTCTGTCTCTCTCTGTGTGGGGCGACTGCAGCGGGGACGACGTACATATTTGGGCGTGACGGCGGGAGGATCACGTACACGTGGCCCCCCAACGACCGTCCGAGCACTCGGGCCGACCGCCTGGCGCTGGGCTTCAGCACCCAGCAGAGAGATGCACTGTTGATCCGTGTGGACAGCTCCTCGGGCCTCGGGGACTATCTCAAACTCCACATTGTGAGTAAACTCTCATCGCCCGCCTTACAGCCAGCGTCACACCACACACACACACACACACACCCCGTCTCACACACGCCTGTTCTGTCGAGTGTATAGTTTTTACAGAAACTTGCACGCCGCACACGCACACACTTGAGCGCGCGTACACACCGGTATAATTCCATGGCACGAGAAGAAAGCTTTGCGATGCAGTAAAAGGATGGAATAGTTATATGAATTATGGTTGTACACAAGTGTATTCTAGGGTAAGTGCTGTCACAAACCCAGCAGAAGCAGTAGATGGGGCGCCGTGTTATAGAGCTGTGCTTTTATTTAGAATGGATACAGGGATACAGCTGAGATGGGTAATGGTATTGCACTCTTGCTCATTCTCTCTCTCTCTCTCTCTCTCTCTCTCTCTCTCTGGTTCCTGATCCTCCTGTGTGCTGGGGAGGGTACTGTTGTAATGGGGGCTGTTCTACACATCTCTGACCTGCCTGTAATTCTGTTTGCTTGCTTACACAGCTCCCTCCCCCACTCTCTCCCACTCACAGGCAGAACAGCACACACACACACACACACACACACACACACACACACACACACACACAGGAGCCTGGTTCTATGGTGAGTTGAAGGCACCAGTGTTGTACATAAGGGAAGTGCTAGAGACTGAAGCCCTGGTGCTAAGCAGAGATGTCAAAGCACGTCTGGGACATCCCTGGAGGAGCACGTAGTTAGAGCACAGTGAACCTCAGCACTGGGAGGAGCACGTAGTTAGAGCACAGTGAACCTCAGCACTGGGAGGAGCACGTAGCTAGAGCACAGTGAACCTCAGCACTGGGAGGAGCTCCACTAGACCAGGAGGTGATTAAACAATTGGCAATCCAAACACACGCCAAACGTCTTTAAAGCAAAGAGCTGCAAAGCCCTCACAGTAAGTGCACTCAGGCAATCGAACACACACACACACACATACTCGCCAAGATCAAAGTGAGCCGTAAGTGGTCTCTAGAGCAGGAGAACGGACGAGGACCGCAGCCTGAGCTCGGAGCGTGAGCGCACACCACCACGGGGGGAGAGAGAGAAGGCACAGGCACATTCGGTATAGCAGACGTTAGCATCTCCTGCTACCCTGGAGAGCACAGCCAGGGAACGTAAAGTTCACAGCTCCTAGGGCTCCAAACACGAAGAGAGGGGACGGAGATGGGGGGCGAGGAGGAGACTGAGGGAAGGGGTAGTGGAGATGGAGAGAGAGGCTGAGATGAGTGGCGGGTGGAGAGGGAGATGGGCGGGGGCAGAGGTGGAGAAAAGGTATGAGAAGAGGAGAAAAAAAGAGAAGAAAATGCTGTGAGCCGGTGAGGTGTGGTGAGGGCCTGGGGTGAGGCGTGTTAACGGAGCATGTGCAGCCAGGTCTGAGAGCACCCATCCCATCCAAACCCATACAGACCATCAGGGTTCTCTCTCTCTCTCTCTCTCTCTCCCTCTCTCTCTCTCCCTCTCTCTCTCTTTCTTGTCAGTTTATGCGTGTCAGAAGTATAAATGCAATAAGGGAGATGTAGATGTGAGGGAAAGGCACCTATGTGAGTGACAGAGATTATATGAAGCTCAGCTTCAGTGGGAAAGGACATGGAGTCGCTGGTGAAACTAAGGACATGCTGATGGAGCAAATAGAAGTGATTGGTTTAGTTTCACCGCACAGTTAATGCACCAAATCCACTCTTAAAGCAGGAAGAGCCTTGTGCCCCCTGGCCTCTACAGACATCGTCTGGGGCTCCTCAAGGAGCATGCTGGGACATGATTTCCCAGCAGGCTGTGCACATCAGTTGCATCACCCTTTTAAACCGTGTTCATTTTAAGAGTGCGTGGCATGGCAGGACACTCAACATGCAGGGGAGGGGTGAGATTATGATGCTGCACCCACCCTCCTTCACCTTGCATACACACACCACCCGCTGACCCAGTCTTCTCCATGCACACACCACCCGCTGATCCAGTCTTCTCCATGCACACACCACCTGCTGACCCAGTCTTCTCCATGCACACACCACCCGCTGACCCAGTCTTCTCCATGCACACACCACCCGCTGACCCAGTCTTCTCCATACACACACCACCCGCTGACCCAGTCTTCTTCTGGACAGCACGTATACAGATTCTCATTCTCACCAGACATTCATTTGTTTTGTAGTCTTACAGTGCTTCGTTTTTGTTAACAATTATTAGTTATGCAGTTAATGCTAATAATTCTGGCTGCGATTGTGGTTTAATTGAGTTGTGGTTTTGGAATGAGGTTTGTTTGCTTGTGTGGTCAGTTGTGTCCTGCAGTCACTAACAACCCAGTAGTACACAACAAAACCATTTTCTGTGAAGCTAAATACTATGTTAGCCTAACGCACTGCCTCAGATCAAGGCACAAAACCACAAAAACACCTACAGAGCTTCCATCTGTATTCCCTTGTTCTGAGTCAAACTTAGACTGAGAAAGCTCCTTCACGTAAGACCGACAACATGATTCAACGTGTACAAGTGGCCAAAATACTTCTGAAGAGACCAGCTAGGACCAACAGTAGAGAACACACTGCCCTCAGGACAGGCGACAGACGTTCCCTGATTCCCGATTGTCAGACAGCATGTACCTTAAACCTGGACGCCAGTCACTACAGTAATGGGCCGGTTGAGGTGGCAAAATTTTATTCTAAGGTCAAAATTATTATAAATTATTACATTTTTCCTGGGAATAATCATGGGATCCCTTTCACTTTGAAAAACATGTTGGGTTGTTGATTTTCCTTGCGTGCGTGCATGAGTGTGTGTGTGTGTGTGTGTGTGTGAGTGTGTGCGTGAGTGTGAGTGTGTGTTCTCTGCGCCCAAGGCCTCTGGAGAGACGTCTGTCTCACGATATCCCCTGCACACCCATTTAAGCTCCTGCTCCAAGACATGGGGCTCATGTGGCTCAAATTTCGTGCCTGGGTACACACACACACACACACACACACACACACACAATGCAACAGGCCTGCTATTGGCACGCAATCACCCCCCACCTCTTCTCCAGCGTAGAGTAAGATCAGCTCATTTGCCGTGTGCCAGCTCCGAGGGACTGCGGCTAATAACTACAGCAAGCCGGATGCTCCCTACTGTTGCTAAGTACTACTTAAATCCCTGCAGGGTCTCGACTGTTAGAGAGAGAAAAAAAAATGAAATATATAAATATACACAGTCACAGGCATGCAGTTGCTTGCCATATTTTGGTCGCCGGCACATTCGAATAAACATGGCATCTGAGTGGTAGAGTCACCGTGAAGAGATTCATCTTGTATCCAGCGTGGTTTGTGTGTGGGTGTAAAGATAGCATGGTGGTCCAGAACTCAACTGACCATGGCTGCACTCAGCCAAACACGGCCCGCTTACCCACAAAGGACAGATGAGCTACATGTGACTGTTCCCACCCCCTCCTCCTTCTCTCTCCCGCCCCCTCCTCTCACCCACCCCCAGACAAATTGGCTAAACACCTTCTGAAAGCCTTGTGCTGTAAAAGGCAAGAAAAGAGAAGGAACGGGCTCCAGGGAGGAGCCTCAGCTCCGTGTGGAACTTGCAACCAGTGAGAACTGAAGCGCTGGAACCGAAGCGCTGGAACCGAAGCGCTGGAACCGAAGCGCTGGAACCGAAGCGCTGGAACTCGCCACGTAGCTCCAAACCAAAGCAACACGAAGCGCGAAAGGAATTAAACGAGGATAAAAACGTTCTACGGCAAGGGATGTGAGGACACAAGACTCACCGTTCTCAGCGGAGCGTGCACACACACGTGCGCACGCACACGTGCACACACACACATGCACACGCACCCTTGTTGTTTTCTCTTTGTCAGTCGTCTCTGATATCTATCTTCTTTTTTATTGAGAAGGCGTGTGAAGCGAACACCTACACAATCCACCCATCCGTCTTTCCAGTGATCTGCCGTGGTTTGGCTTAATCTGTCTTAGAGACTCTCGTATATCTCTGAGCTCATGAAGTCCCGAGGGACGCCCCCCCACACACACACCCCTCGCTCTCTTGTGTTTGCATGTGTGTGTTTGTATGTGTGCAAGCATGTGTGTGTGTGTGTGTGTGCTGCGCGCTCGAGCTGTGATTTCAGGCTCAGATGTGAAGCGGGAACTGGAGATGTGACTGCACTAGATTGTGAACACACTTGTGAGGGTGGGTAGGTGTGTTGCCAGTACTGCATTATTCATCTCAAGGTGAAAAGAAAATAAAAAAATATGTTCAAACTGAGACTCATTTTCTCCTATTGCTTGCCGTCCTTCATCACAAAATGAAAGGGATTCTACTTTTTTGGATATTTTCTTCTGGATCTGTGAGAAACAAGAATATGGAAAAGAATACAGTAGAACAAACAAATCATACAGACTCATCTGTGGGACGAACTGAAGTGAACTAGCAGAGTTTCTTTTTTTCTTTGAAAGCAAATCTTTGTTTGCTACCTTTGTCATGACAGGATAACAACAACAACAACAGAAAGAGTTTTGTGAGTTAACTAGCCTTACTGGCCCCTGTTTTTCAAAATCACTGTAGTCTTAATACCATCTCAAATGAGAGCGTAAAAGACTGTTCTTTGTGACACTCGCTCCACCATTTAAAAGTGATGTTTGTGTTACGATGTTTTCGGGAAACCCAGCCCTGGTCTATATGACCGAAACGTGAGCCTGGATCCTTATGAGCTGCCAGTAACACACAGCCAAAAAATGTGTACTGCAGATATCCATCAAGAGCTTGTATCATTCCGCCTTCTATCAAACTCCAGCCATCTCCTAGAGGAACAGCAAGCCATCTTAACAGCTCAATTAAGGAAGCCCCACCATAAACTCACCCCAGACGAGAGAGACGTGGCCCTGCAGAAAGATAGCGTCTACGCGAATGAGCACAGACCGGAAGGAGGTCCACTAATCAGCTGTACCATAACGGCAGGTTAATGGCAGGGTAATGGAATTGTTCTGGGCACCAAAGGGGGGGTGGGGTGGGGTTATGGGAGGGGTGGAGGAACGGGTGGGGCAACGCCAGCTCTGCCACACTGACCCCATTTGCTGTGTCCATAATATTTATGCAGAGAGACTGGAAGCACATGGACACGGAAAGGCAGACGCGTGTTAAACAAGAGCAGGCAGCCCTGCATCTATCAGTCAGTCCCAATGACATCGGTAATATAATAACGCTGTAAACCCCCCCCCCTAATGTTTTAATATGGTACTATGTCATGCCATGTTCATTATGTTAACTGGGGTAGATGGGAATTTACAGGACTGCGTTAGATTTGTGTGCTGCTTCCACGTGCTTTACTTTTTGTCTCCCCGTTGAATCTCGCCTGACTGCGGACGACTCACATCCCTTCTGTTCTTACAGCTGCAGCTAGAAAATGAGATAACCATGGGCTCCTGAAAGCACCACTATCTTCTGTTTTCTTTGAAATAGCAGTACAGACTGGTGGCATATTTTGAGTCTTTGAAAATGTTTGAATATTTTGAATATTTCTGAGTCTTTTTGAGTAAAAGTTCTTTTGCTAGCGATGTGCTGACGCGACTGTTGGCCTGGTGACTGTTGGCCTAGCAACGGGCTGTTGGAGTCCTCGGGGACTGTGGCTCGTGCTCAGTGAGGTGTTTTCTTGTTGGTCTTTGTCAGTGCAGCTTTGGCCACTTGTACATGTTGAATCGTGTTGCCGGTCTGCCGTGAGGGAGTCCAAGTTTCACTCAGAACAAGTGAATACAGACGTAAACTGTCAGCTTTATTTGCATTTCCTCTTAACAAAACACAGTGCAGTCTACCCCACAGATAAGGTCCTCCTTCTACTCTTCTTGAATGTGTTTTCCCTTTATATACACTTTTAACTGCCTTGTTAGTGTTCATGTTTCTGCAGAGGACCAGGGACAGGTCGTTCCCGAGCTCTCGATGCCAGCAGACCCTAAAAGGGCTTTGCCAAAGAGATTCTCCTACAAGTCCATCTGAATCTGAAATGTTTCCGCTGTTATGTGATTATCTGGAACATATGTTCAGTTAAAATGCAGGTGCATAAGTTTTAACTTTTGCAATCGTCGCTGGAGAGCAACTGACATTTTAGACTTCAAATGGCTTTGTACATTAAAACTAAGATAACTGAGGTAAAGATGACTGTAAGCATGTTAAAATATCCCTAGATCTTGTTCCACCAGGCCTTCTTGGTCGTTAGGAAGTCCAAATATTTTCCCTCCATCATTGGAGTGTCACATTCAGGTGATATGCCTGACCCTAAAGACTCTACACAATCACATCATCTTCTCGACGTTCAGAGGGCAAGTGTGTCAAAGACACTCATCTTTCGCTTTTAATCATCTCAGCCGTTTGTTCTGGTTTCTTGCCATTACAGACCTGAGTGACGAGAGAGAGAGAGAGAGAGAGAGAGACAGGATGAGGGATGAGCAAGGTCCTCCACTCATGTGTATGAGAGAGAGAGAGGAAGAAGAAGATGCAAAGAGTGAAAGATAAAGAGGAGCTGGCAGGGCAGTGAACGAATCCATGTGAGGGAGGAGAGGAAGGCATCGAGTGATATGAAGTAGTGCGAGAAGGGAGACAGCAGTTAGCAAAGGCTTGGACCAAAGGGGCTTGTATAGCAGCTGCAAATTACAGTCAATAAGACGTCATTCATGGCTCTAATTCAATGTGGGCTCTTGGGGCAGTGCTCGGTTGAACAACGTCTAACGATGTGGAGGTTTCATTTATCTGTCAGCTTTATCCTATTAAGCATGTTCATTCCATCTCTGGTGGAGGGTGAAGGACAGTGGAATGGGCCGTTAGGGCGAAGGGGCTACACCAGGGAATGCTCCACCCAGACTGTCACACCCCACCCCACTCCACCCCACCCCCCTCGAGCAGAAGTCGCTGGTTTCATGGGAGTCAGAGGGAGGTGATAGGTCCATGGGTGTGATCCTCCTGTCTCCTGCTCACTTACACCACTGCAACAGGAGCATATTGATTTCTGCTTTTTTTATTACATTGCCCTCTATTGCTTGGGAATGTGTGTGTGTGTGTGTGTGTGTGTGTGTGTCCCACAGTGAGAGGGATGGTATCTTCCCGGTTGTGTCTTTGAGCAGAGAGCATCTAAAAACAACACTAACATGAAGTGTGGCATCTGCATCTGTTAAACCTATTTTTTATCTTATTGAAATCCTTTTTTTGGGCAACAGAGAAGAAGAAAGTCACAGTGTGTGTGTGTGTGTGTGTGTGTGTGTGTGTGTGTGTGTGTGTGTGTGTGTGTGTGTGTGTGTGTGTGTGTGTGTGTCATGAGTTTATCTTTCAGTTCTGTTCAAATCAACAGGACCCTTACAGACAAACCTTACAGCTTTTAGTGCCAATGTTTGTTTTTAATACATTCAATGATTGTGTATCTTGAAATCTGTTAAAAACAGCGACACATATGTAGAGCTGGTGATAGTGCGAAAATGAGACTTTCTCCTTTTCAAATGGAAATGTTCTGGTTGGAAAAGCACAGTGAGATGCTGGAAACGAGGAGTGAAATGGGAAGAGGAGGAGTGGAGAAGAGAGTGAAGCACAGTGATAGAGATTGGAGGAGAGTATTGTCACAGAGCAGAGAGGCCTGCTAAGTCTCGCTGAAGGCTGCCGGCTGTGTTATAAATAGCAAACCCTCCATCCTGTTTCATTATGTCTTCAAGTGAAGAATGGACTACGTTTACTCTCTTTACATGAGGCTGGACAGGCTGGAGGCTGGGGGGTGTGGCGTTACTGTGATATGAGATACGCAGAATTAAGGGAACACTGGGAAAACAAAAAAGACAAAACACGAGAATCTGGTTGGTTGGTTGGTTTGTTTGTTTGTTTGCAAGGACAGGTATGGAAAGCTGAGAAATGGCGGGAGTCAGGTGGTTCATGATCTAGGGTAGAACACCAGGGGCCAGGCATATTATTTAATGTATTCTTTGTCATTTTGAATGGCTTTATTAATATATAATATATTGCTAATAATCTCAGACCACATGGTGTGGGATGTGGCATGGAGTAACATCTCCCGTTGTATGTTAAAATTAGCCAATGAAGCATGAAAAATAATTAGCCTCTTTTAATGTGTAGATATTACATACATTTTGGTCTTCTTCCTCTTTCTATTTTACAGCAAATAACATCTGAATCGCGCTAGTAAGATAATCTGCATAGTGCTGGTCTTTGAGTTATTTATTATCTACAGAATATATGTACAGGAAACTGCTAGGAGCCTCAGGCCAGTGAGAGTTCACTGAGGGATGACACTCCAGGTAAAGTTGAGCGATTGGAAGGCCGACACGTTCACGGAGAAGAATGAGATTTGTTGGGGGCAAATCCAGAATCGGTCGTTTGAATGGTCCAGAGTCATGTAATCAGAATGTAGTATTATGAACATGAACATTTTCTGTTTAAGAAAACAGAAAAATCAACAAAGACACGGAGAAACGTTTAATCAACCGTACGTGCAAATGACCAGCGACTCAAACTAAAACAGACAAAGACTAAAATACCGCACGAAAACAACGGAAGATGAGAAACGGGTGAAACCAGAAACTAAAACATGAACAGGAAGGGAACGAAGAGAGCGTAGCCAGGGAAACCACAACGCTAGGGGAGGAGCAATCATGACACTTTAAGATACAGCAGTAGCAATGTGGACAGATTACAATGTGTATAGTTTACAATGTGTATAGTTTACAGTGTGTATACTTTACAGTGTGTATAGTTTATAATGTGTATAGTTTACTGTGTGTATAGTTTATAATGTGTATAGTTTACATAGTACATAGTTTACATAGTATATATAGTATATAGTGTATAGTGTATGAGACCTGAATTCCCTAAGACACCCCGCCCGACTCCACTCAGAAAAATTTCATTAGTTATCTATAGTGTTATTTCATATAGAGATCTGTATAGTGTTAATTTTTAGGCTTGTTTTAGATGACATTTAACTAAAGGTGGGCTAATTAAGGATTAATAGAAAGGAATGTGTGCTCACTCGCTCTGGCACAGCAGTGGACTGCAGTTACATTGTGGCGTTAATGCGCAATGCTGTGGACTACAGTTACATTGTGGCGTTAATGCGCAGTGCTGTGAACTACAGTTACATTGTGTGGTGTTAATGCGCAGTGCTGTGAACTACAGTTACATTGTGGCGTTAATGCGCAGTGCTGTGTACTGCAGTTACATTGTGGCGTTAATACGCAGTGCTGTGAACTACAGTTACATTGTGGTGTTAATGCGCAGTCCTGTGTACTGCAGTTACATTGTGGCGTTAATGCGCAGTGCTGTGAACTACAGTTACATTGTGGTGTTAATGCGCAGTCCTGTGTACTGCAGTTACATTGTGGCGTTAATGTGCAGTGCTGTGAACTACAGTTACATTGTGGCGTTAATGCGCAGTCCTGTGTACTGCAGTTACATTGTGGCGTTAATGCGCAGACCTGTGAACTACAGTTACATTGTGGCGTTAATGCGCAGTGATTGCTGAATGCTGATCCCACATTCGAGACAAGAAATTAAGATTTTCTTTCATATAATTACCACTGCAGGGGTTTACTCTTGTGTGTGTGTGTGTGTGTGTGTGTGTGTGTGTGTGTGTGTGTGTGTGTGTGGGCCAGCAGATGTTTACAGCATGGGGACGTGCAGAATCACAGCTGGTCATTTGCCTCAGTTACGGTAGCTGTCTGTGCTAGTCTATAGGAATAGTCTGTTCTATAGGAATAGTCTGTTTCATGCACAAGTCTGTAGTGACATCCACCACTGGCATAACTAACGGTGATAATGATGTCATCATTTTCACAGGCTTCCTCCTGTGCCATCCAAACGACCTGACGTGAGGGGGGGTAAAATCACACG
>JAOXYF010000006.1:17726579-17746803 GCA_028565775.1 Sternarchorhynchus goeldii | reverse complement strand
TGTGTGTGTGTGTGTGTGTGTGTGTGTGTGTGTGTGTGTGTGTGTGTGTGTGTGTGTGTGTGTGTGTGTGTGCGTACCTGTGAGACATTCTGAGATAGCTGTATAAGAAGTCTGATTCTTCATGTCTCGCTCTATCTTTCTCTCTCTCTCTCTCTCTCTTTCATTTGCCAAATGTCACATGCAGTCTTCTTCCCTCCGGTGGAGTAAATTGGCCGGTTGTTTGCCGGAGTGATTTAGGCCTGGATTTCGAACATATGGTTGGTATCAGACGTCCAGAGAGCAAGCGGTCTCTTTCTTTCTTTCTCTCTCTCTCTCTCTCTCTCTCTTTCTCTCTCTCTCTCTCTCTATCTCTGCATGGACAGTGGATGATGAATGGTGGCAGGATCAATGGTGGGACTGTTGGCAGGATCTTTGGCTCCGAGCCGGGATTCCGTTCACAGGCTTTGTCAGCACTCTGAGGTAGAGACAGAAGTCAGCCGAAGCACAGACGAACGGGCTTGTGGGTGCGAGGTGCCCTGCGTGGGCGTGGGTGGGGGCCGATGGGGCGGGCGTAGGCAGGGCGGACGGTGACAAGCATGTGTGGAGAGCGTGGCTGCGGTTGGCGATTCCAGCCCAGCAGTGTGGAGACTTGCCAGACAAGCTCCTCTCCCCCCATATAATGTGCTAAGACCGTAAAAGCACTAAAAACCTTCCCTCTGTTTCAGCAGCTGGCGTTTGCTATGTTTAACCCTTTGTGGGCTGTTTATTTGTTTGTTTTGTTTTGTTCTTTCTTTCTTTCTTTTACTTGCCTCTGTTACACTGGACACGGGACACCTGGCGGAAGGCTTGTACCTTGGGCTATTCAAACTGCAGCAGTATTTTCGCACTGGCATCCACATAGTAGAGGGGCACGCAGTGCCAACATCTGCAGATAGGTGGTGCCAGGGAACACCATGTTAGCTGATGTAGCATGATTAGTCCCGTTGTGTAATGGTCACCAGTGCAGTTGTGGCAGTAACTAGGATGGGGGGGGGTAAACTGGAGCATCTTCCTGTTTACACACAGACTCTGCATCTGTATAATTAGTCCATAACGTAGTTAACGTAGCAGACAGCATGGTGGAGATGAGGGGAAGTATGGATCATCTGCACCAACTGCCGCTCTCAGAAAGCACGGGGAGAAACTTTCATCATGCGCTGTGTAAGGCGCCAGGTGATTTTTGTGCATGTGTGGGTTTTGTGTGTGTGCACATGTGACTCACTGCTGTTTTAGCAGTACTGTTAGCAGTTTGGATGTACTAAGCTTATTTCCATTGATGTGGATGTACTAAGATTATTTCCATTGATGCCATTATGGACTCATTATTCTCTGTCTGCCTTTCTGTGGATCCCACTACTCTTCAAGAAGGGCCCCGTTTGCCCTGGTTTTGTATACCTGGCATTAAAATGTCCCTGTTCCACTCGTAGACAACACTGGACATTGATAAGAAGGTGTGATCGTATGGTTGTGGGTGGTCTGTACCTGTGATCCTTCCAGTCCTACATCTCAAACACGTTTTTGATATCAGAACCACGAGGACATCTGATCCCACTGAAAATATCAAAGACACATAGAAGGGAATGTGAGTGCCAGGTGTAAACGCATGCGGACCCGGTCCTGTATACCTGTCTGCTCAGGATCAGTTCTTACGGGGTTCCCGAAAATACAAGAAACAGGAGCTGAGATGTGTCCTCTGTCAGTGACCATCAGTAACGAAGTAGCGCGTGGCTCTACAGCCCAGCAGAGGTGTGTTGACATAATTGTAGCTGCATTAAAGTATAGATCCACTGAATTATGCAGCACCTCCGCGCTCCTGCAACCTTGAGCCCTTTGAAAGCGAAACCTCATGAAGGTGCTATTTTTGGGCTGTGTCCAGGTCTATGTGCCCGTCGCAGTTGTAAAATGCACTGGGGAAAAAGATGTTAATGAAAGCCTCTAATGCTAAAAGATGGATCTTTGCTCTTCCCCTCTTCCATTACTGAGTGGCGTTGCGCTAAAGCCTCTACGTACAGGGTACTTTGAATATCCTGGGTTGTCCATCAGCATGCCTGTCCTTTTTCCCTCTTGTGCCTTGTGGATGAAGACGGCTCTTTGAAGTCCATTCAGACTCTCCAGGACCTCCTGGCCCTTTCATTAATTCCTTCCCTTTCATGTGTTAGTTTTTTATTTTATTTTATTATGTTATTGTCTAGGTAGGTGCAGAGCATGAGGGCGTTCTCCCACCTACAGCACATTCCATTCTTTGATTTCAGTTGTGTTAACCCTCGTGGGAGCCAGTGTTGTACCAAGAGCTGAAGCAAGTTTTGATCTGCGAGCCACACCATACAAATAGGGCAAAGCTTCAATGAAGCTGGAACAGCGAAGCACCGAGCTTCAAACACACTTCCTGCTTCCAGTTTTTATTCACAAAATGGCCCTCACAGAGCACACTCATGATGCGAACAAAAATCCACAAAATCATAATTTGACAAAATAATACAGTATGCAGTGGTTTTGTACTTTTTCTTTCTTTAATTGTTGCTCAAACTCAGTAAAAAAAAAAAGTGTGAATTCTTATTTGTTCAAGGTACTTTTAAGCTGTGGTATTGTCAAAGAGGACACAGGGTTTAAATAGACACGTAGATAAGAGAAACAGGAAACACAAAGCCATGTGATGTTTACACCAAAGATACACCATAGTGAGGAACCGGGACACCAGAATCAACACTGATGCACCTTTACCTGAGAGTGATGTAATCCTCCAGCACTGTGCATCAGACAATGTACAGACCAATCACATTACTGACTCTACAGTGATCACTGTACAGACCAATCACATTACTGACTCTGCAGTGATCACTGTACAGATCAGTCACATGAACTAGGAGGTATCACGGTCAATGACAACAGCAAATATGTAATTACCCACAGGAGTTTCAATCAGTTCCTGGATTCTAATTATCAGTTCCTGTATTCTAAGACATTTTCATTAGAATATTTTTACACATTTATGTAGAAGGGAAACGATGTCTGCTAAATATGTGTTAACAAGCTGTGTACAGTTGTGTGTTTTATGTTAATGTTCAGCACTTCTTAGGAAACTTAAACATTTCTGTACTTTTTTCTGGGTGTACATGTTGGGAGGGGTTGTGCATTATTATGGTGCGAGAAACCTCATGTGTTAAATTGAGACAAAGAAACCATGGAAAGCAGCTTGCCGTTTTCGTATTTGGACCTCCTACGTCTTCCCTGCGAGTTCCTATACACAGACTTTACCATTACTGTCCACGAGCCAGTCAGCACCAGCTTATGTGATTAGATGCTCAGATCGCAAGTGTGTTGGAGAGGATGAGTGTGTGCTTCAGCAGCAAAATGCATTTTTGATCGGAGGAGTTAATAAAATTGGAAGCCTTGTAATGGATAAAGAAGAGAGAGAGAGAGAGAGAGAGAGCATTGAAGAGAGAGTGTGGTGACGAACTGTCCCTCCAGGAGGGATGTTTTAAACACGCAAACTATCCTGTGTTCAGCAAAACAGTATGGCACTAATCTCCCAGAGAGACTGGAAGCTAATTCACACAGAGATTGTAGGGTGGGCGGAGGGGTGGTTCATGTGGTGGGACAGAGAGAGAGAGAAGGAGAGGCAGAGTGGGAGAGAGCATGTGTGAGATTGAGAAAGAGTGAAAAAGATGCGAAAACACAGAAAGAACACCCCCCCCCCCCACACACACACACACACCCAGCCCCCCAAGTTGCTAACTAGCACCCCTAGGAAACGTCTTTGCAGCACACGCTCACTTCAGTATAAATTTCGATCGATCGTCCTCATCCCTGTAACCCACATTGCACCCTCCCCAAAGCGCGTCTGCTTTCCTGGAAGAAATGGTATCAATGAAATATGCATGTCTGGCTCAGACACGGTCCACCGAGGCTCCGTGAGGACGTTCAGGACACGTCCCCTCACCGACGAAATGGAAACGCCAACTCTCTGTCACCCGCACCGAAATTAATACACACAACCGCCAGAATGAGGCTTCGCTCGCTTGATATAAATTAGAAAAGCAACACCTAAGTAATGCAGGAGTTTAACAGATGGACTGGCCTGATTTTCACAGGATGGAACTATCAAATTTTCCCCAAAAGGACGTAATTAGGATTTTATGCAAAACAGGTCAGATGAGGAATGAAAAATTGATGTATCATGACATATTACTGTTCTCCTGCATTTGACTTCATTATGTTTAAAGAATATTATGTTTCTTTGAGTGAATATCATTAGAATATGCTGTATCGTCTGAGTATAATACTGAATATACAATCGAGTACATAGTTTCTATAATGTGAATGGAGGCGATCTTCTTACAGTCTCTTCATATAACCACTAGTTTCTTTCACCTGAAAACTAAACTCATTTGAAGTTGGTTGGGTTGGAATCCCTGGTGCATGTGGATCAAGATCCCGACCAGCTGGAGCACGTCTCCACCGTGAGCCGAGGTTTGAGGCGGCCCAGGTGCTTGTGGTTCAGACCTTGGTGTTGGAGAGGTGTTAGAGAAGTGCTTCTTTCGTGATGGAGGTGTGCTGGTGGAGTAGAGCCCTGGCAGCTTGGGGGGAGGGGGAGGGGGTCATTTTTCTTCATCGGTACCTGGTGTGTCGTTTATGGTTTGGTTTTCTACAATCATTTCCAAAGAGTGCGATCAAAGCAGACGTTTAGCTAATGTGTAAGGGTGCACTGCATAGACTTTATGACTGTGCTCTATTTTCAGCATGTATACCTCATATTCTCTCACCGCGTCCCAACCCACCCCCTCCCAACCCCACCCGACCCCCCTTTCTGCAGATGAATGTTCTGTTAGCAGCTTTGGCACCTCTTGATTTTCTATTATTAAACAGGAAGGCTGTGGTGGGGCCATATTTCTGTATTTCTGCCCTGCTGTTGCAGTGATGGCAGCTGGAATTGCTCTGTTATCACTGAATGGAATGTGTATATCATACCAAATACTTCAGAGTGAAAAATCAATTCCCCTTAGCTTGTGTAGTATCATGTGTGTGTGTGTGTGTGAAGGTTGGAGCTCTTCTACATTGACTTTAGGGTTGCAGCTATGAATATCCCATATATCAATGATGATTATTCCATATATGAGAGACTCCAGAAGGAGTTTTGTGTGTTTCTGTGCATGTCTGGGTGTGTTTGTATGTATGTGTGTGTGTGTGTGTGTGTGTGTGTGTGTGTGTGTACTTTCCTAAATCAGCCGTATTCAGTATCACAGCATACATACCCAACCTGAGGGTGCACTGGTCGACAGAGAGAGGGAGGGACACAGGGAGGGAGGGATGGAGAGAGAGAGAGCGAGGGAAGAGGCTCACCGAGGTCACGTGGAGAGGTTGTGTGTTATTGGGCCGCTGTTTTCATTTCATTCTGTCCTGTTTGCTCACCACCACCACCACCATGACCCCCGGCACGAGGAACACACTGATGAGCATCGTCCAGCGCAGTAGCGTTTGAGAGACAGAGGGAAGCGGAGAGAGACGGGGAGAGAGAAGTAAACAAAAAAGCTTTCCACCGGGGCCGAAGGGAGCCCTGTGCTGCGGCCCTGCAGACGCTTTGATCTCCTTAGAAAGAGAATCTTCTTTTTCACTTTTGTTTGGCAAACAGAAGCAGGGGAAAAAAAAACAAAACAAAACCCACAAAGGCACCTGTCAGTGCACTGCTGTGTGGTGCTTCACAGTCCTGCTCACCAGAAAGTGCTGGACCCAGAGCTTCCTGACTTATTCCTGACCTTGTTTATTTGCATATTTATCATGTGCGTGCACGTGCACAGGCGAGCGAGGTGCACACACGTTATTCGGTCGTGCAGATTACGCCTAGGTCATCTGTTCACGCAGATGAGTTATGGGCCAGGGTGTGAAACAGGTACGAGACTCTAACAGGACATGGCAGGATAATTATTCAGAGGAAGATTCTCGCTGCGAGTGTTTGTGTAGGAGGGAGAGGCAAAGAGAATTGGAGGGGGGGGGGGTGCAAAGTCTTTGAAAACTCCTCCAATCACACCAGGGATGCAGCTTGTGTGTTGGTTTCCTGAGCATCTCATGCTGTTTTCGAACAGCACTGAGAGTCACATGACGAAGGACTGCACAACCAACCACAGGGGGGTGGAGGCGACATCAAAGCAAGGAAGCTACAGAAGGTCAGGGGAGAGTGATGATCACAGAGCTCAAGGAGAGGAGGCACCAGCCCAAGATCGCACTCCATTACCATCTTAGAGCAACAGTAGTGCGGTTTCCTTTTTTCAAAGTGTGTCAAGACCTGGAATTCTTTCCAGATGACTTGGCCTGGCACGAGTCTTCTTCCCGTCCTCACTTGTTCACTCTCGAATATCCAGCGTCCTCTGAGCTCACTGTCCCACTGGACTCTGAGATGTTTCTGAGCGGGCGCGACCTGATTGGGCCCCTTGTTGCAATCCAGTGAGCACATGTGTGGATGATGGAATCTGCATGCTACACAGAGCTTATTCACGCTTGGATGAGTCTGGAGCAAGGATAATGGTTGTAGTTTTCTCAAGTGCTTTTAACACCATTCAACCAATATGACTGAAAAACAAACTCATTCACAAGTTCCCTGGATCATGGAGTACATTAGCAGTGAGCTCCCATTTTCAAAGTGCCTGAACTGTGTGTGAGAGATGGTTGTGACAGAATGGGGACTGAGCAGGAAAAGTCCGCTGATGCTGGACTCCCTGGAGACCAGTGACAACAAAGAACAACCCTTCCTTAATACTTCCATGATACTTCCGGAACAGGAGACCTTCCAAGACACTGTATCCAGAAGACCAACCATAGACTGATACCACCAAGGTGATCTAGGAAGCACTGCTGGAGATCTTTTCATGTTTTACAGCTGTTCCACTTCACAACTCCCCCCCCCCCCACCCAGATACCCTGCCCTCAGCCTCACAGACTGCACAACGCACCGTGTATGTGCGGTAAACACTGTACACACTATCAATCTTTAATAGACACAACACTACATCTGTGTCTTGCACCAAGGTCTTGTGTGCTACACCAAAGTTCTTTATTGTGTATATGTGTAAATATGCGGAGAGTGTAAACATGTTTAATGTAAAGTAATATAGTGTTTCTTTATTGCCTGTATATATTTTCACTGATGCCTGCTACTTTAACACAGTTTACTCCTCCCCCACCATCTGTGTTTCTCCTTCATTCTATTGTATTGTTCTGTCATACAAAGGGGCTTTTGGGTGACGTAATTTCACTGAGATGGAGAAAAACCATAATGTCGTTAATAAAAAGAAGTGGAAAAAAATAGCAGATCTTTTCCACTGGCTGCTGCTTCACACTGCCTATTAGTATATTCTAGTTTATATGTTTGCTCAGCACCAGCACCGGCTCTCGTAGACTCTCACCAGGGGTGGTGCCTTCAGATAACCTCACTGAGACGATCGTTAGGTTTTTGTGGAGTTACGAGTTGGTCTGGGCTGATGGGTCTGCATGAACTGGTGGATGCAGTGGTGGATGATGATGATTGTGTGGTGGACGAAGGCTGCTGTTCTTGTATGCGTTGGTGTTGGTATGGGCTTAGTCCTCACCACATCTGGACAGTTCTGGGTGATCCTGAAATATGCCCTACATGCAGAACGATTGATTTAAACACTGGGGGCGGTGTGCTTGGTAGTATCAGATTACACTCTATTCAGATGCTTTGTTCATTATTCGAAATTCAGCCATGTCATCGCTTTGTGATTTGTCAATTCATCGATTGCCCCATGATGCTAATTGGCTAATTTACACCTCTGTTCGGCAAACTACTGCAATTTTGAGCAGTACAGCCGTGTTACATGCAAATAAGACAAATCTGTAGCCCAGCTAATGCATCTGCTCAGACCGCATGTTTTGCTTTCTACTGCAGTTCAGTGGGAAAGTGAGTCACTAGATCATGCAGTTTTCTACTGTTAGGTTGCATTATAGGTTTGTAAGATTTTTTGATTATCATGAAAAGATCAGTGTTATTACTGAATAATAAATAAAATATGTTGACCATTTTCTGGCACTGAAGACTGAAAGTCCAACGTAGGTGAAATTAGGTGACGTTACAATCTAGATGCAGAAGGAGATTGGGGCGGTTGGCTAATGCTAACATTGCTCCAACTCCAGTTAGAAAACTTCAACCTGCAATCGCCTGAGCAGCCAAAAACGCTGGCCAGCGCGTACAAGTGTAGCCGTTAGTGGGTAGACTTAGCATCAGCAAATCTCTGAGCTACCAGCTGCTAGCCTGTTTATACCCTGACTCACCGAACAAGGCCTGAGGAAGGTTAGCACTTAGATTTGACTTGTAGGCTTAGGTAGCAATTCTCACAGGCCTGGATCTGGTGATTATTATCCTTTTTTTGGGGGGGGGGGTCTGCAGAAGTGCAAATGGAGAAGCAGAAGCTTTTTTTTGCAAGGGAAGGCATGTGAAGGGGAACAGCAGGCATGTGAGTTTTTAATCACTTACGGCATTCCAGGTTTTTGCTATCATTAGGACACTGATTTGTTGATGAAGTTTCCCCACTCGGTTCCCTGTTGTTATTGCAATTGTCATTGATTACATCACCATTAAGTGATTACGCAAAAGTGGCAATACAACAACTTGCGCTACAGTATCGCTGAATCGCAGCGAGCAATTAGCAGAGCACTGTTCTGCAAGTTTCACTGTGGGGTGAGAGATAATCAATTGATGACTACCAAGTGACGGGTAATGTAGACGAGAGAGCAATGCAGTACAGAGTTGGCAGCCTGATTGCTTCTGAGGCAGTTTGTGAAAAGAATTGTCTGCAACAATAAAAGAATTCCGACCACATAGAGATTGCTGTGATCAACAAAGTTCCATCACTACGGAAACGGTCAGCTTGGCTCAGGGATCGAGTTGCCACGGTGCTCTGGAACCTCATTTTCAGTTCTGGAGATTTCCGTCAGAGTTGAGCAAGAACATGCAGAGGTATGACCAGAAATCACTTTTGGGGGTAAAGGGACCAAGATGCTCCTCCACAGCTCCACCAAGATGGCACCCATTCACACATCTGTCACTTCCTGCCTGCACATCTTCAACTTCCACAAGGACATGTCAGCACCATTGTGAATTTTTTAATTAACCTCCTGTTTCACAAATGGGAAAAAAACAGGAAGGGGTGAATGTGTTTTTTCTCATAGGCTTAACGCAATGGGAGCAGGTGGCCCAGTGTGATCTTGGTGTGAGTTTGTGTTGAAGATCATTTCAAAGTCTGATTAGTTACACCCAGAGACACTTCCACTCAGGATTGTGTGTGGCTGTCAGATTTTCTTACCATCTTCTTTCTGGTCTAGCTGATATCAAGTCAACACATTGACTGTCTTAGAGAATGTGACATTGTGAAGGAAAGAGTGTTATTCTGGTAGTTGAAGGATAGTATTTGGTCTTGATCAAAGAAGGCTGGTTAGGAGGAACACACTGATTTGAAAAAAGAGAAAAGCAAGGTTTTTTTTTTTTTGATGCATCTCATTAAATTCTCATGTTCTTGAGAAGTTGTTCATTTTAATGTAAAAAGGGGATACTGGCTCATCTAGAGATTTTCTTAATTGGACACACCTTTGCTTAATCATAAGGGGTCAAGTAGAAGCATTGGCTTAATAAGAAATAACCACTTTATTCAGTGCCACATTGAATAAATTGAATTTATTTTATAGCCACTACCTTTATTGTTAATCTAAGAACATTCTATGTTAAAGCTGTGATCGCTCAGAAAAGGATTAAAAACATCTTCCAGAATTGCTTTTTCTTTGTTTGTTTCTCTCTTTTTTTTGCATCTTGGCACAAAAAAAACAAGAAGGATAATCATCTTGAGAAATTCATAGTTAAACGAAAATTTGGCTCTCAAAATTTCCTTTGTTGTGTCAATAAGATTCAAGAACCTGACCTCGCGATTCGATGAGAAATGGTATGGATATATTGCGGTTTGAAAGAACGCAGAACGTCTCTGTACAATATGCAGTGACTCGTATGTTGTGCATCCAGTATTCTCCCTGAACACATAGCTTTGTGTGGCTGGCCACATACAGGTGTTCCAGCTGAAGAACGGTTGAGTTTGGCTTCATCGCGCGATAACAATCGCTCCGGTTTCAGACGACTGCACGAGATGAAGAGCCCTCAGGGGTGGTGCAGGTTAAGCTCTCTCCTTTGCAAAATGGCAATTTAAATATGGACTGATAAAAGGTGACGGGGAGCACAGAAGAAGGCAGGGCTAACTTTAAATGAACGTACGAGTGAAGTCGTCTTTATAATACCGTTGTCAGCTAGACTGGTATGAGCAAGTGGAAGATCCAATAGTAACTGAGTAAGTCTTTTTGATTACTTCTTTCTGTGGTATCTTGGTATATGTAGCATGTTCCAAGTGCATATAATGGGGAGGAAGTCTGTGGGCCCCAGTGTGTCTGAAGTAATGCTAGCGATCTTGACCACAATCGCCTCTTTTACAAGTAGACCAGTGCTTTCTAATGTCCTCTCCCCCCTTCCCTCCACACTCAGTGTAGCAAATTGTTTTTGGTCATTCTATTCTTTCTGTATTCAAGTCTGGACTAGAGCACTAACAATGCAAATCTAACAGTTTGCCATGCAAAATTACTGCTGTGTTTGCACAAGGCAGTCATTTAGTATTCACCTGGCTATTCCATCGCTAAAGCAATTTGTTTCCGATAAATGTAATATATAAAAAAAGACTCTGATATAACAGGTCTGGATGTAACCGGTAAATTTGAGAGTACAACTGTTCAGGTTCCTTTCTTGCTGTATGAAAAATATTCAAGTTAATTGCAGCAGTTCAGCCAATATAACACTTAATGGTGGTGTAGAGAGTTGGTACCCTTACATCCTGGAAAAGGCGAGGAAAGGTTAAAAGGAGACACAAACATGGCATTTTTATGATGCATGGAGCTGTGAGGGAATAATATTTCAGGGCTCTCTGAGAAAGTTCAGTAAATTGTATGTTGCATTTGTGAAAACCTTTGATTGATGGTGGTAATTTCAAAGCTAGGCAACTTCCCACTCCTGAAAAACTCTTTGAAAACGAGGTTCTCTGGGGTTTTTCTTGAATAATTCCACCGCGGCCACAAGCCCAGTTCTATACCAACAATGACTTGGCAGGAGAAGTTGAAGTTTTCCACTGTAAAGGCACTTGCTATGAAGCACACAGCACACACAGAAATGTATTATGCCTTTCGAAAACCTGAAATGCCAAGAAAACCTAAGAGCTGCATGCACACTGCCTCCTCTACAGAGCTCCTGCCTGATGGTGGGGAGAGAGATGGAGAGATACACCTATCCTAAACGAGACAGACATGGCTGGATCTCTGAATCGCCTCATTTGTGAATCACTGAAGCACAAGGCTAAATATATCTGAATATGCCTATATATACCTGGGCTGCTGTTGGATTTGTCCCCTTGACGGCACACAGGTGAAAAGCAGGTTGCTTCCCACCGATATTCACGGGATTTGTTAGCGAGAACATTGATGTTCACGGATTGGCCAGGAAGCACTTTGAAGGCCACAGAAGGGAATTTGGGTCGCCTTGCTACCAAGGATGCAGCGAATAAAAGAACAGCAGGTCAAGTAAACAGGGCTCGACAGAGGAACGAGCTGATGGCTGTAATAAGGGGAAGCATATGGTGTGCACAGGAACTGCTCTCAAACACCTGACTACATAAACAATTTACACCTGTTCTTTCTGGTGCACATTTTGGATGCTCACCAATCATTTGTGCTTCATATATCTAGTGCAGACGGCAGTGTGCGCCGGATGGCCCTGTAATTGTTTCACTATATAACAGCAGCGTCCATGTTTGCGTAGACTAACTTACAATTCAGACATAAGATTCAACATGGTACCACAGAACATATTAAATAGGTTTTCTTTCTTCGTAACAAAGGAGAGCATTTGACGGCGATGGAGCATGCTGGGAAGGACATGACTGGACTGGCTCAACTAGCTGTGGGTAAAAGGCCTCTTTTTGAGTGTCGGCCCTTTATTCGAGAACCACTTGAGCTGCTTCTTCTGCCTTCCGCTGGTCTCTACTGCTACAAATGCTCAACATATAGCAAGAACACTCAATCTGGTGGGGGTGAAAGTTCATTGCTTTGGTCACGTCTTTTGCATGAATGCATGTGCTCCAGTTGTGACCTGTGTTCATGGAGACGGCTTTGGTGATCATGCTACTCCACGTAACGTGCAAAACCCAATCAAAATAAACATAAATGAGACCATACGTATTAAAGACCCACACTAAGAGATGAATGACTAATCCCAATCACGACACCAGTAATATGCTGAAAACTGCCATCTGAATAAAAGTGTAACACATTTGTAATTTTCACCAAGATTGCAACTGCGAACTTCTCGGTCTATATCTGTTCATAGTTTCTTCCTGTATAGCACCTAAATTTGCATTTCTTATGGAAAAAGTTTGTGAGATCCTGCCCAAGTGAGTCACCTTCCACTTCTTAAACTCCTACTATAGCAGTTGCAAAATTCTGTCAATGACTTGAATGTGTTAGCAAACATTTTTAGAGAAAAGATCAGCCAATCCATATTGGGACATTTTACCACTGAACAGATTTAGGTTGTATTTTTGCAGAGCAGTGTTCTATTGTGACAACATATGCCAATGAGGAGAAAATACAGCTGCACTATATTTCACGAAAATGGTCAAACGCACCAGTAATCCACATTTATGGATGAGGAAATGTTACTACGGCACTATTTGCTGTAAACATCACAATAAACTTGGTGGTAGGTTTGGTTTTGACGCCAATCCTGATGCCAGTGTAGAAATCAACGGGTGCAAACAAACTGCATTTGTAGTTTGTGGTTGTAGTTGTGGGCTACTGAATGCATACGCCAGCTTCTCTGTGCTGGTACAGTCTCACTGTGACCTACAGTTTGGCTTTCGTCTGCATTCAGTATTATACCTGACTGGAATTAATCTGACTGATGAAAAGTGGCTCCTGCTCACATTTTTGGAGGATATTTCAATATCTGGAAAACACTGATCTGTGCATCATGCTTCAGCAGGAATCAGCAGCTTATGGGCTGCCAGAGCTTCACATACCAGTGTGAGATCTGTGCTGGAGAACAGTGGTTACTATTGCAAGCCCGTGCAGTCGTAATAGTCCATAGGTGGAGACAGTAAGAAGCTGACAGATATTAGAGCCACATCTGACATGTCTGAGGGGTACCGATTTACTGAAGGGATAACGGAGCTCATGAAATACTTATTTAAGGGGAACTGAAGGTCTTGCTGCTCCTCCGTGAAGCAGCACAAAAATGTATTTTGCAAATAATAGTAGAATGAGCTAACAGTTGAAGAAAATGTTTTCTACATCTGCAGTAAGGCAGCATTTCTTTATATGTAATGCACCTAGGAAAGCCTGGTGTACTGCGTGATACTGTTCCTATTCCCAGTTTGACCAGGTGTGGACTAGTGTTAGTTTTTCACACCACTACAGCAGCTAGTCCTTCTCATGCAACAGTAAGAAGGGGCGAACAACACGGGCGTGCCTTTGACAGTACACACCGCTAATTGTCCTAGAGATTCATTACACCTGGACGGACAGTTCCCCGGAGTCCATGTAATTCAGTGCAAGTCCGGATTTAATCCGGGTGCGAAATCTTGACTGACGTTGAGTTTATTTAAGAGCCCCCCGTGGCAGCCGGCGGCTTCTTCTGCAGCTTCATTTCGCAGGTGTTTGCAGAGGCCCTACTGGTCTGCGTGCTCTCCGAAGAGCTGCTCGCTTTATTAATATTGACCTTTGGGATCGGTAGCGTGGAGTGAAGTCTGCTCTCGACAACACCTCAACTCAATAGCCAATGGATGGGAGTTTCTATGGTAACTGCGTCGACAGGATGGGTCTCAGGTCTCGTGATAAGGCAAATAGGTAATAGCTTTTTAAAATTTTTGTTAAATAAGTAAAAAACAAAAAAAAGGTTCCAAATATTGTGATGTGTTCTTTAAAAAAAGAAAAAAATCCAACAAAAGTTAATCTGCAGATACAGTTAATGCACTAAGAACCAGTTCAGTGGGAATTGGGATTTAGGCTTGTTGTTGTCTTGCCAGGGGATACTGGTCTTTGAGTGTGCTGGTTCCACTGGTTCCAGTTTAGCTGTTCTCCAGCAGACCTTCCTGACCACCAACAGCTGCTCTTCCATAAAGAGAAGAAAGGAATAAAGAAGCACTGTTCAAAAATCTCAAGTCAAATGAAACACTAAAGTTTATGACGACAGTAAAGAGAACTGATGAAAAGATGCGATACAAAGTCAAGTAAAAGACTCAAGAACTCAGTCTCAGAAGAAAAGATCGGGGAGCTCATATGTGGGTAGCAGTAACGGCAGGCGCAGGCTTCGCTCATCACTCTGGACATTCTCCTGTTTCTCCTTCTCATGCTCACAAGCGTCCCATCACTTCCACAGCTCTCTCTCTCTCTCTCTCTCTCTCTCTCTCTCTCTCTCTCCTTCTCTCTCTCTCTATCTCTCTCTCCTTCTCTCTCTCTCTCTCTCTTTCTCTCTCTTGGCTAGCTTGATGATTTATTGACTGGAGGTATCTGATGAAGCTTTGCAACAGAACGTCACTTGATAGACTCTCCAAGCAGTGGAAACCAATTTCAGGCCAACTTCACAGATAATTAGGCACTTTAGCTGCCAGTCTTGATTTCTGTGAGCAAGCACAGTGCAACCCTGTGTATTAACACCATTTCACTTGGCTGGTCCTCTCACAGGGCATGGATAGATACAAGGCCATTCTAGCCAAATTCTCTTTCACCATTTTACGTTTCTTAAGAACTGCCCTGTTTCACTCTGTACGGTCAGACCATTTTAATGGGGATTTTAGGGGGATGTTTTTGGAAATCTAAGCCAGTTGAGTTTCTGTAAGCATGCTTTCAAGCACAATATTTACTCAAGACGGAAAGATATCAGAGAGTTTCTTTCCTGCTTTGTTTAAGGTGACTCAACCAGGATAGTTGTAACATGTCTGTCTGTGATGGACCTTGAAATAATCACCATGCCTGTCAGAAAAAGCTGTTAGTTAATAACATTTTTTCATCCAGACTCAACTGGTGATGTTCAACACAGTCAAAATGAGTGAGTAATGTTTGTAATAAGGCTCAGTGTTATTCTCCCCCTCCCTCCTCATACACACACATATATATATATATATATATATATATGCACCAGTAGCATCTTGAGGTAATACATTTCAGTGCACCCTAGAGCCCTTTATTTCTCAGTCTTTGTAGCAGCTGGTTCATTATGCTTAATGAGACTCCACGTGCGATGATGGTGAGAGTCAGCGTTGGTGTCTTGGCATGAACGCATCGACGGGGCGGTGTCGGTTGGAGACACTGTGCCCGCTGCAGCATGCCCTGCCCCGCCCTGCACCAAGCCCAAACCAAACCAGGACTGCGAGAGTGAAAAGTTGGAAGGTGTGCCCTCTGTGCCAGGCCGGGTGAATTACACCATCGCCCCCTGCTGCAAGGTGAAGAGATGTTCATTGAGTCTGGAAGCCCTGCAGTGGAGCTTAGCAATTTAGGGTGTGTACATCTAGCAGAATGTAATCTGTTCTTTCTCTAGTCCGCCGCCTCTGAATGATTTTTTACTCTCTTTTTATGTTTTAATTCTTTTACTTCATAATGAATCTGATGTTTTGCTGTTGTTGTTTTGTTCTCTGGAAGTGTTGCTCAGTCATCTTCTACTAATGTCTGACAGGTTTACAGTCATGGATTCACCAGCTCGTTCTTGCTTCTTAACAGAAGCAGGTGATCTTCATGCAGGCTTTGCTTTGCTTTAGCTCGGTCTTTGATTGGTTCTCCTTGTGCTTGCAGAGCACAATTACAGATATCACACCACACGTTCACGTTCCAATGCTCTCTCTACCATGTATGAATCAGGGATGTAACAACACACAACTGGCCAATAAACCGCTGAGCTGTGCAGTTACCTAAGGAGGGTAACAGCGACACCATTCGAATAAATACTGCTTTCTGCACTGTAGTCTCCTAGATGCATTTAAACCCACAATCAAAACTCCAATGCACCTTTTCTACAAATGTATGTAAACATGAACATGCATGTTAGCATCCTCGCATCCCAAATGTGAGGATGCTAACAGTTTATTTGTTAAGATCATTAAGATAAAGAAAGTGTGTGTGTGTGTGTGTGTGTGCATGTTATGAGAGGGTGACTGGAACTGAAAATTGGTCTGCTTCTTGGTGTACTTATTTTTACCCTCTTAATAATTCTGTTACCTCTCTAACTTAATTAATAATTCTGTTACCTCTCTAACTTAATTAATAATTCTGTTACCTCTCTAACTTAATTAATAATTCTGTTACCTCTCTAACTTCGTTAACTGGGTTTGTAAAAAACTGGCATTGCAGAGTTTTTTTCCATTTGGAAAAGAGTTACACATCCACATCCTTGTTGTTTCCACGGAAACATGCCAATCTTTTTTCGTATAACAGAACAAATTTCACACATGACTCTTTTTTATAACAGTCTGTTTTATAGGCTCTTGTTATGCCTAAGAAAGTTACTTCCTGTTCGTCTGCCCAAGCAGCTACTGTAGACCAGAGCAGGTTCCTGTGTTACTTCCCCTGACTGACCAATGGCTGTCAAACTCTGGTTTGTAAAGCAGTGAACATCAGACACTTGGTCAGAGCAAACACAGCGGCCCCTTAGTGCCCTTCGAACTGTTAGTAGTGAGTCGTAAAGGTCTTAACCCAGTGCAAACATGCAGCGGTGCTTGTAGTAGACGGTGACTGTAGCGTAATCTTAGGCCCCGGCTATGTTTCTCATCATGGCCGGCTGCTTCTGTTCCAGAAGGCCGATGCAAAGCAAAAGTGCAGTTCAGAGAGGGTTGGGATCGGCGTACGATCAGAGTGCAGCGGAGGGGAGAAACGTTTCTGTGCATTTGGGGATTCAATGGTTGACCCAGAAGAGCTATTTTTGCATTGAAAGATGAGAAATAAAACCCCTTTTTTTTTCCTACCAGCTGAAAGACGGCAACGTCTAAAAAAACGTTTGGGTAGTAACAAAGCTCTTCCCCGATGAGGGCCAGGGGTAACAGACCATATTGCATTGCTGCCACAGTTTTGAAATATGGAAGATGACAGGTGCACAATGCTTGTCAACACGCATGATACATCAAGAAACAGAATATTAGCTGATCGCCTTCCACATTATCCTGTACAGCCCAGACCGAGGCTGCATTCCAAAGCCTGTCTCACTCTGTTCCCCCAGAATTCTGTCTTTATGTCGGAAATGCAAAAATAAATCGGTTCAAAGAGAATCTAATGAGCTTTTTTTTTCTTGCTATGTTTGGCTAGTCAGGCTTCGTGCTTTTGCGCAGTTTTAAACAAATCAAACAGATCTAAGGGTGTTGGGCTGACATGCACGTGTCTGAGGAGAGCTGCCACTCATCTGATGGAGAGTCGAAGAAGAACCAGTGGGTTTTCTCAGATTCATTTCTCAGATTTCATCAGTCCGATAACTCCCCTTGCCTGGGTTAACAGCGTACCACCGCGCACGTCACTCAGCCTTTATTTGATTTCATGATTGGGTAACGCTGGTGGCCTGTGGCGAGGTCACAGCTGGAGTGGTGTGGGTTATTCCCCAGCTTCGCTGTAACACATGGGCTGTGATTTATAGACTTCTACACTCTCATATGACACACGAAGCACTGAAAAGTGGGTGTAACTGAAATTGGCGTTATTAATGCTCCTTGATCAGATCCGTCGGGGACTGTGTGAGCATTTGTCACTGGCAGAAGAGCAGGACCTGCCCTTTGAGGATTTTTGGGGAAGAAGGTATGCTGTAACACAGACGGTGTGTTGTAACAAAAGACAGCGTGCTGTAACAGATGAAGGTGTGCTGTAACACAAGACGGTGTGCTGTAACAGAAGAAGGCATGCTGTAACAGAAGGTGTGCTGTAACACACAACGGCATGCTGTAACAGAAGAAGTTGTGCTGTAACACAAGACGGTGTGCTGTAACAGAACAAGGTGTGCTGAAACACACAACGGTGTGCTATAACAGAACAAGGTGTGCTGTAACACAAGACAGCATGCTGTAACAGAAGAAGGTGTGCTGTAACACAAGACGGCGTGCTGTAACGGAAGAAGGCATGCTGTAACGGAAGAAGGTGTGCTGTAACAGAAGAAGGCATGCTGTAATAGAAGAAGGTGTGCTGTAACACAAAACGGTGTGCTGTAACACAAGATGGTGTGCTGTTACACAACACGGCATGCTGTATCAGAAGCACCTTTCATGCTTCCTCATCTGCTGTTGGCCTGAGCTGCAAGCCATCCTCAACCCTTCACCACCAGAAAGAGAGCAGCAGACTCCATATCGAACCCATCAGTTAATTAAACCCCATTTTACCCCGATGAGCCGTAAATCCATGGGGCCGGCGGGATCCGGGGGTGCCCGTGGGACCGGCTCAGGCTGTCTGGGTGAGTGGAAACTTCCCTTACAGTTGGTTGTGGGTAATGTACTAAGGAATGGAAGGAGCTTCATCCCCAGGGCTGAGAAACAGAGAAACAGGCCATGTTTTGCACAGCCATTTCTGTACCGTCTGCTAGACGGGGAGATGTGCGAGAGAGGAAAAGTGCTCATTTAGCAAAGCTGCAAGTCACGCAGTGTTTCTGTTCTTCCACATGCAAATTTTTCGCAAATTGTTTACCCTTAATTTATTATATGTGGTGACCAGATGTGATGCGATCACCGTCATTATCACAGAAATGTGACAACGCAATTAGACACTTTACATCCTCCCCCTTGAAAAACGATCAGAAGTGCTTCTGGAGGCCAACTTGCCGTGAGGCTTTGATAAGTGTAGCAGATGTTGACATTAGCAGTGAATATTTGATCCTTCTATTTGTGTTTGTGTTTTACTCGTGCCTGTTTGCCAGTATTCCTTGTGATCCTGGTGTGTTTTCTGAGGAAAGCAAATATACCCCAGACTATCCTCCGTCTTACCGCTCCACCTTCCTCTTTTACTGCTCGACCCTCCCATTTTACAGCTCCACCTTCTCCCTATTACCACTCCACCTTAACCCCCTCTTACTGCTCCATCTTGTCCTCTCATTGCTACAGCCTAGCGTTCATGCTGGGGAGAATCTGCAGTGAACACTGGGAAACACAACTGCTCTATGCTTCTTTAAAATAGATGGATCTCATGAAACGTTTTGCACCAAACTTGAATCTGTTTCGTTTTTTTTTCTTTTTCTATCACACACGGGTTTTTAAAGGGCTGCAGTTAAATTTTACATTGAGTATATATTACTTATTCATAAATAAGGCTGTTATTGTATGTATCATATGCGCAAACTTACTTCTAAAATGTATAATGTATGAGATTTGCCCATTTTTGGCCTCAGGAACATCCCGCTGCAGTGCCCAGCACATAAAGGACATCCACTTTCGTTTTTCCACTGCATTTATAATATGCAGGTGATATTTTTTGCATGAAGCAAAATCATTGTTGACTAGTGTAGTTTGTAAATGCTCTTTATTGATGAGTCTCGGGGGAGCATTAAAAGTCAGATTGTAGGATGCTATTAAAAATCACGCTGTAATTGATTTCTATACTTCTTTTTTTCCAACTTTATTAGTAATGAGCCCATAGTCTTTGGGAGGTGGTGACACAGCTCCCATCAAATGGAGGTAACAGCATCAGACGTTGCAGCCCTGCTGCAAGAAAGCGCATTGGGTGGAGGTGAGGATGTGGGTGGTGGAGAGGAGATGGGTGGAGGTGAGGGGGTGGGTGGAGATGAGGAGATGGGTGTAGGTGAGGGGGTGGGTGGAGATGAGGAGGTGGGTGTAGGTGAGGAGGTGGGTGCTTGGGGATGAGGGTGGTCAGGAAAAGTCTGCGAACACTACCCACATTAGCCCAGGCTGGCACCCTCACAGCACATGTTAATGCAGTAATTGTACACTTCTACATTGGCGTTTTAGGGCCAGGATAAAAAACAGCATCAATATTCCCAAGAACCGCATCAGTATTCAGGCGCTGATGAGAGGCAGCTGTTGTCTCGGTCGGGCTGGTGGGCGTTGAAAGCAAGACACAGACAGAGAGTCCTTCTCTACAGCCGTGGAGCTGAAACAGAGATTTGAGTGTTTTAGCAAAGTGTGTGACATAAAAACCTTGACTT
>JAOXYF010000006.1:17715998-17726200 GCA_028565775.1 Sternarchorhynchus goeldii | reverse complement strand
TCCTCCCCCGACACGGCAGGTTGCTCTGAGGCTGGAGGAGCACACTGAAGCGCTCTGTTCCACATGGACTGGATTACTCACATACACACACACACACACACACACGGCCTTCTCGCTTCCCCTCTCTTCCACCACCTCATCCCCTTGTCCTGTCAGCTATTTCTAACTACACCACTTAAACGCTTAAAGTGTGGCATCTGCAAACATGACACGCGCCTACCTTCTCAGGATGTCTCTTCCAAGCTACTACGGCCGTACCCCACCACAGCGGCATCAGAAGAACTAAGAACAAGCTTCAGGCTGGGGTGGAGCCTGGAGGTAGCTGCTGGTGTTGGAGCACCACTGTGAACAGGTGGATATGGTAGGGTGGGTGTGGAACAGTGCATCACCACTCGGCTGCTGATTGGATACCAGCAATCGACCAACCTCACCCTGGCAGTTACTGTTTCATACAGCCATCGTAGCTGTACCTCCAATGTGGGCTCAGACCATTAGCATGAAACCTGATTAGCATGCAGTTCAGTGTGGGCATCAGTGCAGGGCTCCAGATGTAGATGATGTGAGAATGGAGTGGCCACAGGGAGTCAGTATTTTGAAACAGGTGCTGATGTCACTCATAATGAGTGGGGTCAAAGGCAAAACCCCTCCCCAAATCTCACACTGCCAACATCTACCCTCACTGGAAGCTTCTGTCAGTGAAGTGTATCTTTTTCGGCAGCTGACTGGGTGCCGGGTGTCCTGCCGTGTCCCGCTGGGACGTGTGCTGACCTGGGTGTGCTCAGCATCCTGCTGCGGAGACTCAAAGCGCTCCCTCTTACTGCCAGGGGCGCAAGAGACTGTGAGTTTTATAAACCAGCTTTAGCACGTCTCAGTGCAAAAGGGAAAGAGTCCTGGCTGGCCGTGACACGACTCTCGGGATTGGCCTCACAAAACAACGAAGCGAAGCAGACTCCCACAGACGGGATGCCTGTTTCCGTCATTTTCCTCTGCCTGTGCCTGAGAGCCAAACTAACAGGGAACGTCAGAGAACATTCCTGTGATGTTTGTTAATTAGTATTGATGACTCTCTCTATATCGACTAGGAAACCTGGCTGAGCTGCACTATCATGAGGTTAACACACACACACACACACACACACGAGACACACACAGGCTCTAATTCAATCAGCACGCAGCACCCCTGTGTTTTACAAATGCAATTAGATTGTTGAGTTCTGGTTGACGCGGGGCCCGAGCTCAGTCACAGCACTGTGACTGTGATGGCTGTGGGGAGGCTCAGACGAGAGCCAGCTCTCCATCTACCAGCCTCCTGGCTCAGGGAGCTTGCTTACGGATGACATCTGCTCACTAAGATTACTGCTGCTGCCGGGTGCTGTCGTTGTGTGCCTGTTCTGTGTCTATTTGTGTTTGCGGTTTTTTTTTACCAGATGTAATACCGGCCCCACAAATCTCACGTCTAATATGTTAAGAGTATTGATTCACTCACAGCAGTGGATAAGTACCATTTTTAAGCTTATTTGCAGCCCTTTTTTTGCAACAAGGTTCTTGTAGTGTTTAATAACTGTAATAATACATTATACATAATAATACATATAATGTATATTACTAGTATCACTATTCATATCCACCAGTGTGGCTGAGGTATTTAAACGCTGCAGTATTTCAAGTGCATCTGTATTATTGTTTATTAAGTACTTACTGTCCTGGTCGTAAAGGAACACCTCTGTCTCAACTCCCTACATAAAACCATATCCACAGAACATAAAGGATATCATGACTACAAGAGCATCATGAAGTGCCACAGCTAACAGCAAGTACTGACTTTTATTTAACTGTAGCAGAGCTACCACACAGTGGTAGTAGCTGGGTGGGGTTTTTGGGGCAGTTTTGGGGGGCATTTGCTAACACCAGCACCTTTCGTTCTTCTCTCTCCTCCGTCCAGGACAAGGGAAATGTGGCGGTCATTTTTAACGTGGGCACGGACGACATCAACATCGAGGAGAGGTCGAAGCTCGTGAATGACGGCAAGTACCACGTGGTGAAGTTCACGAGGAGTGGGGGTAACGCCACGCTACAGGTGGATGATCTGCCAGTCATTGAGCGGTACCCCACAGGTTAGAAACCCCGCCGCTCCAACCGCTTCTCAACAACTCCGCTTACTCCACCTGTCGGCTAACAGTGGTGGAGGGCTAGATTTAGCGCCGTGTTTAGAACTATTCGAAAGTTTCTTTGTTGGTGTTTGTATTGTGACTACGCCCCTTTGTTTTCTATTTATGCTACTGTTCTACAACCATGCAGTAGTTCTGTTTTGCCCATCTGTCAGAACACTATTAAGGGCCAAATCCTGATTTGGGGGTGTAGAACCACACCTAAGGGCTTCAAGCAGGTATGACGGCCATGTGCAGTCACTCCAAGGCAGCACCGCTACCCCCACCTGCGACAGACCTCCACCCGAGCAGAAGTTCATCGCCACACCGGTCACGTCCTGGTCTGACGTTTAGTTTGAGTGCAGCTGCTTTTCGGCCGTTTGACTGACGAGTCATCGGGTGACTATTTAGCACTAATATGTCAGAACGGTTCGCTCTACAGCCAGATCCGAAACAGGTGCTTTTGCTCCACAGTGTGAAAACTCTGTCAGCCGCTGTTCACGCATGAGAAGCCACAGGAGGGGCAGCCATCTCGCTGACCACTGCTGAGTCTTTATGTGGGAGGGAGTGCTGACAGAGAGGAGCAGAAATTGGGGTCACTGGAGGTCATGCTGGACTGGCCCAGATGTTTGTTTATTGATATGAAAAAGGGGTTCGTTTATTGATATGAGAAAAAAAAAAAAATTACATGGACAGCACAACTAAAAATTGACATTCCTTGAATGAAAAAAGAATTTTGGTGGTTTCTTAAATAAAACCAGAGCTGTTCTGGCCGTGTGATGACCTCGGTTCAGGGTTCATGATAATTTGCATTATGCTGTCTGTTATAAAATCATTATTTTACACATTTATGATTAAATGAAGAAATATATTAGTCTCTTGCCTTTACAGAAAACAAAATGGTTTGAAGTAACCATTAAGTGATCCAGAAAGTTTAAAAGGACCTTTGTTTGACTGGCCTGTTCTTCAGTGCATGGTTGTACTGCATTAGCTGGTAGACATGAAAATGGCATCTTCTCAGAGAAACTGGATTCCAAATGCTATCTGTTGATAACTTTGTCAAAAAAATAATACTGAAATATTGAATAAAAAAAGTTTTTAGGCTTAAAAAGCACCCACCATGTAGTTCAGTATTGTCCATTGGGTAGGAGTTGAGTCCTGTCTGATTATAAGTTCTGATTCTAGTCTAAAATGTGTGTTTAATTTATACTTTGTGTGCAGAGTTTATACATTCACCTAATCCTAAACACATTTATTCAAGAATCCACTTCCATCTACTCACGAGATATTTGTTTTGTTAGGTTATTATGAGTTATGAATGTGATCATTGCAGTCTATAATGGGCTCAGGGCAATTACACTTTAAAATTCTTTGATCCTGTTTCAGGGAAACTATGAATATTTATAAGCTGCTATAAGGTTCATAAAAAAAGAAAAGGTTGACTTTTAAATAGTAATAATTATTCGTTCAAAACAGCTTTTGCTAAACATTAGTTGTAGTTGTTTGTTTAGCTCCTTAACACTCAGAACTCTCCGATGATGTTGCCAGAGTTCCTTCATCTTTTATGAAAGGAGTTTTCTAAAGACGGTTCACAGGAATTTGGCTTACACTGTGAAGGTGGAGGAGGCGTGGCATATCCTCAGACTGTCCAATCACATGCTGCACATGGGGGACAAAAATACAGAATGGAAATGCAAATAAACAAACATCAGCAGACCTGCATCATGACCTGAATTTATTCCGTTAAGTCACCAGCCCAAGTCAGAAGTTGGCCCTCACTTCTCAATAGTGGTGTTTAGGTTTCTTGGTTCTGTAGTCTTTTAACATGCTAAAAAGGTTTTGACAAAAGCTTCACAAAATGTGAGAGTGATTCAAGTCGTTTCTGATTCATGCCCAAGACTTTTCATGCCTGTTTGTTTTGAATAATTACAATTGGACCTTGTTGGACACCTCAGCATCTCTTTTGAACAAAGAGATATAACGAATGTTGTGAATGAAGTGATCTAACACACACTGTGCGGTGACACTCGAGCTCTCTGTGCATGTTCACATCTACAGCGGGCAATTTATTCTTTCTCTTCTGGGTTTTTGTTTGTGTAGGGGTTCTGTTTTACTTCGTTTTGTTTGATTTTCCCAGTTCATGGAATATGGTGATATCGCTGGCTTATAGGCTAAATGCACTTTCTAAATGCAAACCCTGTAATATGGGACCACTTCACTGCCAAGAGTTTTCTAGAAATAATTGAGTTAACTTGAAATAATTGAGCTAACTAAAAATAACTGAGTTCACTAGAAAAAATTGAGTTAACTAGAAATAATTGTTTGCGGGCCAAAAGTACTTGAGCAGTTTATGCCAAAGGCAGCCATTTTAATTGCACACATTCTGTCTTCTGTTGTGCTTTGAATGGGATGTAAAACCAATTGGCACTGGTGTAATTTCTCCCGGCGGTATAACCACGGTTTATGGTTTGTGCCGCTGGGGGTGGCAGCCTGCCTAGTTGATCGATATGCAGTGTGATCCCTGGTGAGCACGTAAGTTCTGCAGCATGTAGCACAGAGCAGAGTGAGATATAGAGACACCAACTCCACCCACCCCCACCCCCCCGCAGTGCCAACATCCCCTCCTTCCTCTCACAGTGTGTGTTGACCTTACCAGTCATACACACCACTTTCATCAGAGTCAAGGAGCCGGTGGTGGTGGTGTTGGTGGCTACACCTCGCCTCAGGCTGGAACGCAAATGAATGGCTCTGGACTCTGTGCCAGTACTGAGGGTTAATTGCTTCGGCCCAAAAGTTCCTGCCACACAACTAAAAAGGTTCCATACACTCTATCGGTCTGTTTCTCTCTCAGCCTTGCTCTTTCTTTCACTCTCTCTCCTTCCCTCCCTTCCTCCCTCCCTCCCTCTCTCGCAAACAAAGCTGGTTTCAATCGATGTATACAGCCTGGAAATGAGGATGGAGCACTTTATTATTATAATTTTGTCTCAGATTAAAATATTATCTTCTATAATAGCCTCTTTCCTGTTTGCAAAGATCTGATTTTGTGGTGTGTGTACATGAAGGCCAGTGGCGATTAGAAACTGATCCATGACGCTTGCTGGATGCTTCACTATCGGCGTGAAGAAAGAGGCTCCCTCTTATCTCTTTAAGGGTATGAGGGATCATGACGTGCTCCATTTGGCTGCTTGGATCTCATTTCCTTGAGCTCATTGAATCTAAAATGCTATTTATTTCATTAAATGTTATTCATTATAAATATCTGAGTCATTAAAGAGGTCCTTTATATCTTTCACTCTCTGCACACTGGAGTCCTGCAAAGACTTTGAGCAGGAGAGTGAATTAATCTAGTTAAAGGTTGGTTAGTCTTCTCATTAATTTGGACCTGTAGGTTTTCACTTTTCAGGCATGGTAATTACAGACATTCACTTAGCCAAAGTCTCGGTCTGAGATTAAACTCAAAGGGGCGAAAAAGGAGGATTTTTAACCTCCAGACTATAAGAGTCAAGGGCCTTAAATGAAGGGCACTGCATGGAACTGACCTACTACCTTTTGCAAAGACAATTAAAGAACACTGTGGTTATTTCTGCTCTCAATCTGCTGCAAGACACCTGGAGTGTGTTTTGCAGTATAAGCAGGCGATTATTGCTTTGCACCTCCTTCATTTGAGTTTGTACTTCATTTGAGTTTGTATTTCCTTCATTTGAGTTTGCAGATTCAGGTCAATCCCAGACTGCATGTTGGTGGGGAACACCCCCCCCCCCCAGTTCCTGACCACTGTACAAGTAATTTAGTCTGTACTTGAACAATGCACAGAAACAGTGCAGCCCATTGAAAGTCCATCCTTTAATTGCAGAGGATTTTCAAATGAAACAAAATGAAAGAATCGGCAGAAGGTCTTTAAGATTGTCTAAGAGACGTGTGCCCTGGCAACAGAGTGCTTCTATTACTTATCATTCTTAGAACTGGGGGACTCTGTAGAATTGGCTTTCTATGTGACTCACCCGGTAGAGACCTGCGAGTTAAAGCTGATGTTTTACACTTTAATCACATCACTGTATTTAAAAACTCCAGTGTGCTGGAGTACAGAGTCAGAACCGTGCTGTCACAGTCCAAAAGCTTCTCACTACTCTTGGATTACTGCTTGTTCATGATGCTATCATTTACACACTGCTCTGGGTTATTGGTTATTAAACACATAATGAATGTTACCACTTTAGTAAAGGTACGTCCCATATCAAGATTAAAAAATTAAAATAAAAAACAAACAAACAAATAAAAACACATATAAAAAAATTTATTAAAAAATGGTTTATTTGCTCCTCTTTCACATAGTGGCTGGAAAGGTGAATTCGACGATGAATTAGATGAATTATTCGATGAATTAGATGATGAATTCGAGTCGTGACCACTTTTTTTTATGTGGGATTTGATTCGCTTGCCAACTCAGGAAAGTGCCGTCAGCCCAAATGAACGTAAATGTTTAATGAGAGCAGAGAAGACGTGGGCGATGAGGGAGACTTGCTGATTATTACCTAATAACCACAGCATCTTATACTTTTCATCTGTTTGAAAACCGCTAAATGACTGTGGAGTAGCTGAAAGAAAAACGTATAGAAATGCGCGTGTTACCGCGGAACGGTGCGTTGTTGTTAGTGGTGCTGGTAACCATGGTAATAACAGTAGTATTAATGTTACAAAAAGCTCAAGATACAAGCGCAAACAGCAGGATGCCACACGTGGAAGAACGTTTCCAGCTGGCATCGTCTGTGAGGATCACGTGTTCGGATCTGTACCGTTACAGCACGTCACGGCTGAATCCATCTTTACGTGTGCGTCAGAGCAACTGTGGAAAGGCCTGCCTGTTCCACTAATACTGCAGTCCTAATCCAGCATCAGGCTGCAGTCTGACTATAACTATGACTACCTCTGATTTCACTGTTTTAGCGACAAGAAGTGTTTGCTATTTGAAGGCATGATTTCTCGCCAAATCTGCAGTTCAACCATTCTAAAATTGAACCATTCTAAAATTGAACCATTCTAAAATTGAACCATTCTAAAATTGAACCATTCTAAAATTGAACTATTCTAAAATTGAACTATTCTAAAACTGAAAAAAAAAGATTTAGAAGTGAATACCTGACTTTAATTGGCCACAGGTGCACAGTGCTTTCACCATCCAGTCTGATCTGCATACCATAAAAATGATTCTTAAAGAAAATCCTGTATTTGAATTCCTTAAGCTTTTTCTGTAGCAGATTCATTCTTTTTCATTTCCTATTGAAGGATTTAATTCCACTGGCTTGTAATGAGATAATGGAAGAGGTTTATCGGACCTCACTGTGAATAGAGAGTGAACAGAGGGAGAGGGACTGATAAGCACACCTGAAACCACCCCTCCCCCTGGGAGCACAGCTCTGTTAACCTGGCCTGCACAGAGACCTGAGCACTGGAGGTTTGTGCTCCCCCAAGCAATAAAAGGTCTGTTTTCAATCGGAGCTCAATAGTATTTCCATTTAATTAACACAGTCCTAAAGAAATACTCAAAACAGAATACTCACACCAGAATACTCACACCAGAATACTCACACCAGACCACACTTTTGCAAGTGTCCATCTCCGTCACTTTTTGCATGTGCATTGAGAGACCTTTCATGTAAGTCGACACAAAATTCTTTCAGTGTATTTTGAGGTTTGAGACCAAGCAGACATGTGGTTTTGTCCGGTATTATAAGCACTGTTCCTAAAGGATTTTTATCTGTGTTTACTGGAGCTGACAATTTCATGAAAAGAGACTGTACATGTTTTTAAAATCCTGTCAGTACCCTTTTGTGAGGTGACTCAGAGTGCAGTACATACATATGAATAAAAACACAGATGTCATGAAATATAAAAACCTCATTCCCATGTAAGGTACAAAATATTGTGGCTATTGTTCCCTTTCTTACGCTGGTACATATTTTTCCTATCTGTGAGTTGTTTGAAGCATACAGACCTACAGTTTCTGCAGGGGGCACAAACTCCAGTGCTGGTGTGGTGTGGTGGGGTGGATAAGCCTGAGTTTTAGAGTCTTAGCAACTTCCAGAACATTGATTTTGGTTTACATCACAGTCACTGTTAGCTATAAAATTCTTCGAGATCAGGTTTGGTTTTTGTGTTGTTGTTTGGTTTTTGTTGATTCCTGTTTATTTACTGCTCATTTGTCCATCTCTTTCACGTAGTCGTTGTTTAGGTACCGTAAACATCCACAATCGTACATTCGTTTCAAATACCTTTAGTTATTAGTTCCTTTTTTTCTTCTGTTAACATCTTGTACCTAAAAAACATGGTAAAGTTTTTACTTTTAATTTCTGTTAAAACATTACATATTCTAGCTGCCACTATTTCCTTCTGGTATATATTTTGCTGCAGTTAAATTTTTAAGCTGTTAAGTTTGGAACCTGTCATGTGTCATCCCAGTATAAATGTGACATGTCACCATTAGACACATGGTGGGTGATTATCCCAGCAGAGGCGGTGAGAGGTGTATGGGCTGCATATTGACTGCACCTGCAGCCTGAGGGCAATTGCTTCTGCTTTACCCCGAGTGCACAAATTAGAAAATAATAATGTGGACTGCACCGGTCTTACCTAGGCAGTGGAGCAGGCCAGCGCGGAGCCCAGCCTCGCTCCGCGTGAGCAGCCTGTCGGCAGGGGGATGAGACGTCAGCAGAAGCCTGGAGGGGTGGAGGGTTTAAGTGGGGCAAGTGAGGTAGCGTCCTACCACACACACCCGGGGGCGGGTGGAGGAGTATTGGTCGCTTTTATGCTTCTCGTGTCCGACTCTTACAGCTCGGGCGAATGTTTTCCCGTCATCTTCAGAAGACCAGGATAGTCTGACATATTCTTTTAGCCTTATGACGTATAAAAGAGGTGCTGCGGTCAGATTGTCTCTCCGATGAGAGGCGATTAAAGCTGCTTTATCCTCCTCAGGCTCTGCGACCGCGGTCTGCTCGGCCACGGGGACTGTCAGATTGTCGCCTCGTGATTTACATCACCACTTGTCAGGGCTTCACTGCGCAGGAGAGTGAGCGCCATATCAGAGGAGAACCAAAGAGCATCACACACTTCTCCACCAGCTCTGTCAGATGCTGAGGACTTGAGCTGATAGATCACAGTGGCCTGCACAGCAAGGGTGTAACATAGAGGGTGTGACCATTTACCATCATTGTCATGTGACAATGCACCTTAAGCATACAGTAGATGTTTAGGTTTATCATAGATGTACTTATTACTCTTCCCCACACAGGTCTGAGCCAAATGTTAGATTTTGAAATCGACGTGTTGCCTGAGTTAAATTGACCACATGTGCCCCCAGAATCACGGCCATTACCGCACAGGGTCCAACAAAGCCAAGCACAGCAGGATAGACAGAATATTTTCAGTCTGATGGAACAACCGAGCCAGCTGGAATTCAATCAGTAAAGACTATGGGAAGATGAAGAAATCTCCCTGCCCTCCCTCTGCACACACACACACACACACACACACACACACACACACACACCTGAATATCCTTTTCTTTGCAGGTTATCAGAATTCTGCACCAAAGAGGCTTTGCAAAGCCCACCCTCAATCTTTATTTTCACTCTGTTCCTTACCTCTTCTGAATAGCACGTCATTTCCAATGCAATGTGCAAAGTTTTTTTTTTCTCCTTGTCTCTATGACTTTTTGCATATTTATGTAATTTAAATTCATCATTTAATAATTCAACACGTTCTTTTTTTTTTTTTTTTCAAAAAAACCAAATTCAAATAAGGGGCCCATGGAAGTTTTTGTCAAAACCTTAAATCATGTGTTTATTTATGGTATGGTATTACCTATTTCATGTTCTGTCTCTTGACCGTTGACCTATACATTGTAATAACTGTTTTTATTGCTGGAATAATTAGTTTGATAATTAGTTTCCATGTTTTAAAAGGTTATTGGAATGAAAATATGCTTTGTGTTTTAAATGTTTGTGCCTCTAAACTGATAATTAGGTGTGAAGGACAAAGGCATTTTAAAATCCTGTTTCC
>JAOXYF010000006.1:17697863-17715347 GCA_028565775.1 Sternarchorhynchus goeldii | reverse complement strand
CACTCTTAACACTTAACACAGATCTACACCTAGAGACAAAGAACAGACATGGAAACTCACTTTGGAAACATAAAGTTGTCTCATGGTTACTGATAGAATTGGGCTGTTTTGTTTTAATTTAACTCCTTTAATCTCGATACAAATTATGCAAATTAATGTTCACATAATGTAGTAGTAGTCTCTAAGACAAGCTAAATTAAAATGGTGTTAAAGTTAAAGCTGGTCAAAGAAATTTTGTAGTGAGCTTTGTTTTTAACCATCCTAAATTTTCATAAAAGGATAAAACGTATTTTTTTAGTTGTATAGATCAGGCTTCTAGTATTTCCATTTAACCCTTGATCTCTGAGATTTTAACCAATGAAATGTCTCTTTAAACTTTAAAGGAAACATTGATAACGAACGACTGGCGATCGCTAGGCAACGAATCCCATATCGGCTTGGTCGAGTAGTTGACGAATGGCTACTCGACAAAGGTAAAAACACTGATTAAAACTTAATAAGAGTAATTTGAACATAAAGTAATATTTTGTACCACAAATAAACCAATAAATTAAATGTGCAGTTAAACAAACGCAAATAAGAGCACAAAATCAGCTAAATATAGCTTGTTCACAGCGTTAATAATGTACTGGGCTGTACAGTGACGTTTTTGTGTATAATGACATTTTACAGGTTAAAGGGACTGTAAAGATAAACCTAACTCAGCAAGCATTATTAATATTAGATTAAAAAAAACATATAAATCATTCATTAAGAAATGTTTCCTCTTTTTTTAAACATTTAAATGATAAAATTAAATGCTTAAATTAAAGTTTGTGCAGTCACTAATCTGAATTAGACGCTATGTGTGTATGTGTGTATGCACACATTCTTTTTGGATGGACTGATATAAACTGATCAATATAACTAGAGCGAAACATTAATTGGCATGAAAATGTGAGTCCCTTTAACAAACATTTTAAATATATGGAGGGCAGCAAGTTAAACATGTAACAGGGGGAACCAGTCGACACTTGACTGCATGCTTATGTTACACTGTATGTTCAGGAAGTAAAAGTCTCCCACACAGGAAATGCACCATCGTTTCTTTGAGTTTGACTTTTGACTTTGTTTGAGTTTGACTTTTGCTTTAAGCCTAATGAATGTTATCAGAGTATTCATTCTTTTCTTTTTCCCCTGCATCCTGCAGTCATCACCTCTACCGTTATACGTTCATAGATGGTCTGTGTCAGTAACTTGCATAACTTGCTAAAGGGCTAAACTTACAGTTTAAAGTCAGTTTAAATAAGATTTTTTTGCGGCTCACGCTGCAATGGTGTTCCCTCGTGGTTTGTTTTTAATCCACACTCTCCCACATATAATTTTGTGATATAAATAGAGGTTTTGAAGAAACTAGAATAAAAAAAAACTTGTTTTCAAATGTTAATTGGCTCAAAAAGAGGAAACATCTGTCACGAATACATTTTCAAGACAACTCTGACATTAGCCAACAACGTCTCTTTAAACGCATATGGAGAGTTCATAGGAAAAGAGCACACTCAAAACGTCTTCAATAATTTTCAGAAATGAAATAAGCTTAGCATATGATAAGAGTTTCTGTGAATGCCATGATAATGCAAAATCTGAGAAGGTTTTTCATGGCCAGATTTCTCGGCAGAAAGGCTACTGACTTCAGTGTCCTTTTAGCAAAACTGTGTGAAGTGGAAATGCCACTGTGTTCTTCTTTCTTGTTTTCCCGTATCTTCATGCCTTCATTTCACCCCCATCATTACCACAGTAATAAATTACCAGCCGCTCCTGCCGGCAACAGGTAATTTATCGTACTCATTACTCAGAGGCCAAATAATTCATCTTTTTTGCTCAGGGTGCGATTATTTCCCATCATGCCTCCCTCCCGTCCCCTGTTTATGTGCGAGCCTACTGGGAAAGTGCTGCCTCCAGGCTGGGCCGTACACCGCTGCCCTTGTGCCTCCACAGGTCGACAGCTGACCATTTTCAACAGCCAGACCACCATCCAGATCGGCGGCTGGGACCGTGAGCGCAGCCGGTCCTTCCAGGGACAGATGTCGGGCCTGTACTACAACGGCCTGAAGGTGTTCAACATGGCGGCCGAGGGCGACCCCAACGTGCGCATGGAGGGCAGCGTGCGGCTGGTGGGCGAAGCGCCCTCTTCTTCCTCGTCTAGCACGCCGCAGACGGGCGGCACCGCCAACCGCTCCGACACCTCCACGTCCGTCATGGAGACCACCACCACCACCACCACCGCCTCCGGCCGCAGGGTGAAGCAGACCACCCCAAGGGACCCGCAGCAGGTGAGTTTGTTCCTTCCTCATTTGCATAAGCAGTGGGCGTGTCCTCGCAGCATCACCTGTGCTTCGCCGTTATCATAAGTAACGGCACAGATTTTAGCATTCATTCCTTTCACTAATCCTCTTAAACACACCATGGGTTTCTAGATGGTCCCTCCGATTTTGTACTTGTCAAACAAAAAGGAGGAATATTTCGGCCTTGCTACAGGTAATGTCCATGGTGGATTAGGCAGGAAGAGCGCTGAATGTTTGACATCATTAAACACTCTGATTCTGAAATACCTGTAAGCAGACCTTAGTTCAGACATTCACTACAAGGGTGGTTAAAACAGGCCAACGTTTGCCTGTCTTCAGGACGTGCCCTGGTTTTCTGCCCTGGGCTCCATTCTCTTCTGAGCTGTTTACATCACTCATTTGTACCAGGTCGTTATATTTAAAAAAAAAAAAAAGCCCCTGTATGACCTGCTTTATTTCAGTTCGCTCACTTTGTCTGGGCAGCTCTCGGCCTGATGCTTTCGTTCGGAATCGAGTCACTGAATGGCGACTTTGTTGCTTTGGAGAGGCCTGGCGTGAGCTTTGGCCTCGTGTTGGGAAAGTGGTTTAACCTCAGAAGAACGCTGGGTCCTCGTTCAGTCCAGGCGTAAAGGGGGAGGCGAACACTAACGTGGAGTTGGGGGGGGGTGTCCTTAAGTGTCGCTGTTAGGATGAAGGAAAGTCACATGCTATCGCCTGGGGCACATGCTTCAGGGAACGGCCAAAGTGTTGGAACTGGCAGAAGGAACCAGGAGTGGCATTCTGTTGACCTCGCACTCCCAGAGCCCCCAGAAAAGGAGGTTTCAACTTTATAGTTTTGTTTTTTTTTTGAAGGCTAAAGCTCAGAGAGATGTTACCCAGCTCTCCCTGCTCAAAAGCCAATCAACTAGTGCTTCTTTTAAGTGTAAGCTTCAATGTAAAGAGGATTGAACTATTTTTTAGTGAATTTTTCTTGAGGGGGATTGTTATCATTTAAACCTGATTGAAGCTGTACTCCAGTAGACTTCCTGGACCTGGACCTCAGTCCGTCCCTTTGTTCTGTTTGAAACCATTTTGGAAAGCCAGTCCTCTAACTTTACACATCAGCTCTAACACAGAACCATGACTGACCCTCAGTGTGACGTTGCTAACCCTTTCTTGTGGTTGCCAAGATCCAACTGCCTGCAGGGTATTTGAAGATGTGAGTATTTAGTAATTGGCCATGGTGGTCAGGAAATATCCATCTCGGATCCTCCTCGTGTGGGTCCCGCTTTAACGGGACAAAAGCAGCAGGTGCAACGCAAGCTGCAGGTGACTGATAACTTACTGTGTACTTTGGGTCCAACCAACCAGGTCATACAGATCACCACATCTCTCTGTACTGCACCTCACCTCCCTCCCTGAATGTTACCGTCATCCCATTCCATCGATGCTTCCAGCTAATATTCGTTGGAATAGTCCGAGTTTCTCATGCGCTGGCTTTGGGATTTTGACGTAACGTCCGATTCCTTTATGTGCCAGAGACAACGGGGCGGCGCGAGACAGTCTGAGCTGTTCGCCACTGATCATTTTCTGCAGCACCTTTAACGTTCTTATAATCACATTGCATCCCTGGGTTTTTTTCGGAGCACCTCAGTACGAGGCTTAAAGTCCTGGTAGTTTCCAGTACCTCCTAAACCCACTGAGGCCGCTGTGAAGATAACATTCAAGAGGCAAGATGTTCACTGTTGATATTTCAGAGCTGCTTTACAATAGAATAATTTAGTTTGACTAGAATAGAATAAAATAGTTTGACTAAAAAATAGTGTTTCCATGTCCCCAGTAGACTATTAAAAAAACTTATACTCCAACACACACAACATGCAGAGGACAGACTGCAGTTCATGAGTTGAAATATCCACAATGCACCACTTGAACCTCAGACATATACACACTCTGTACTGCACTGTTGTTTTACTCACTCGTACGGACATAATTTGGAAATTATACCTGAACTGCAGCTAAATGCTGAGAGTAAAAGACACCTTGTTTTTTTGTAGTAGAATAAATCATGTCATAATTTTGGTTCATTTGCTGTTTTTTTTTCTTTCACATGTAAACTATCCTACTGATACTTTAATTTGAGGATTTAACAGTTTTGATTTAATAGTTTTGATGACTAAAGCCAATAATACCAATTTTGCAGAACATTATATATCAATGAGTGTCTTTCTACTTCTCTCTCTCTCTCTCTCTCTCTCTCTCTCTCTCTCTCTCTCTCTCTTTCCATCTCTCTTTTTCTTTCTCTCCTTCTCTTACTCACTCACTCAGGTTTGTTTTGAGCTTAAACCTAAGAAGGTATTATTGTAAGCAAATTAGCCTCACAAGCCATGCGTGTACAGTGGACATAACCATGGTAACCCCATCCATTCTATTCTATGTGGAGCAATTTGTTACTACATGTTTGTTTTTGACTTTGCTAAAATGCCCCAGTTCTGCTCGTCTTTAGCCCAGAAACACAGACTCTGTCCTCTGACAGACCGGCATGTCCATGGTCCTCTGTGCGTTAATAACCAGACATGCTACAGAGACCCGGCCAAAAAGCGCTTTATAAACACAAACGCACAACAAAATAAATCACTCCCTGCTTCACCATATACAGAGTACGTGATCTGAAAACGTCTCCAGTATTGAACAACGTCTCAAGTGTCGTCTGATTGTTGGATTAGACAGATTTGATTTAAAAAAAAAAGTCAAATATGCAAGATTGAATTTTTATTAAATTTCGTCTAATTGTGATGAGCTGTAGAAAACATAAGTAATCGTAACAAGTGAAATCTGATGATGCTCGTGTACCAAGAGTTTTCTGAGAAGTTCTTCAGTATTAAATCAGTCATCAGCCCAAAGAAAGACTACGGACGTGAAGAACCCTGCCACACGGGTGACTTTTCCAGTCGGTCCATCCAATTTTATCCCTACGTTTAGTAAAACATTTTCTTGGTCATGGAACAGTATGTTCAGCTTTCAGGCAATTTCATGCCTGGTTTTTTTTTGGTTTTGTTTTTTTTTAGCAGGCAGCATATCACATCTCATACACTTGTTGTATTTTTGCGCCTGTTGGTTTGAGCGGAGCTGCAGAGTGTCTGGACGGACGGCTAACGGCTCGTTCCTGACGATTGTGCGAGCGTCTCGGCATGTTGTGCTGGTTTTCGACACCGTTTGCTTCGCGTGGCGACGGTTGGCAAAGTCCTTTTTAATGAGGAGGATAGTTTGGATGGAACAAGAACTTTGTGAGACAGAGACAGTATAATCCAGTGCTGCCTCTACTTTTTCTCCAGTCCAAGCTTCATTATTCGTCCACACTCTTGCAGCTCACTTAAGAAACGTCTTAACACCTATAAGGTCAAACCCCTGTGAGGTCTCATTTGAAATATAGCAATGCTAGGTCACCTACTTCTCTCTACATTATTTAGACAGAGATGGATACAAAAAGCACCTTGTCCTGTAACTGGTTAGAAAGTGACATATTTTTAACGCTTTAAAGTGGCAGAACCGCAATGAGCATCTCAGAGATCTCCCTCCATTATTTGAACAACGCCTTTTATATGTGCCTGATCTTTTTCCAGTTGGAGTCCAAGAAGATTCCTACGTTTATTCTCTTTCGGGGGTGTTTTTTCTCTCCGTTTGGTTCGTTTTTCTTTCCGTTTTACTCACAACACTGGAGAATTGAGAACCTCCGCAATTAGCTGGCAGTAGTACTGGATCAGGGCTTATAGAACAACAGTCATCCTCAGCCCTAGAACGTGCTGATTCATGAAACAATTCCCGTAGCTGGTAAACTTGGCAACATTGTACATTCTCACTTCTCAGAGATTTTAGTTTTGTTTATGGCTCATTAAAGTAAACTTAACTCCTATATGACAAGGAAAATATAAACCCTTACCTGCTCAGAAGACATGTGGAGTCCATGTCCACTTGGATCGATGTTCGATCTTATCTGCATTTTACAACTTTTTTTCTGTTTGTCTGCATGGAAATAACACGTTTTCCAGGTACTGTCAGTATATGCATATTAGTGGTGTGCAAAAATGTTGCCAAGTTTAGATTTGTTGTTTTAGCAAAGTTATAATGACCATGTATCTTTATTTTTCAGAGTATTTTTATTAGGATACAATCTGAAAATACAGGAAATTTGTATGCAGTGTTAAACAGAAAAGGAAGGCTAGAGTGGCATGTTTTTAGTGTGACCTCCCCTTACACTTGGCTCTCATAAAGTCTCTTAAAGCCTGGTTTAACATACCAGAGCATTACTTCACATAACTTCAGGACAGTTTCCCCAAAAGAGTTCTCAGTGTCTAGGGAGGTCACACGAAATATTGACCTTTGCCTGTAGAAACAGTTTTGTTCTGAAAAGTGTGGGTTTTTTTTTAACTTTGTTTACATATTTCCTATGTTTCCTGTTTGCATTTTAATAAAGAGACTGAAGGATAATTGTACACGCTCATTATACCACTGTAAAAACAACAAATCTGAGAGTGGACTTTTGCACGGTACTGTGTGTCAGAGGTTTGTAGACACGAGTCTTTGTGGTCTTGTGTTTTAACTTAATGTGTTAATGTGTCATTTTGTTATTACCAGCGTTATTTTATGTTGACCTTTTGCCATTTGTGGTGCTTCTATATTTCAAACGCGTTAAACACTGTAGCATTACGGTCTGACCACCCTAATTAAGAGTTTTACAGTAATGGCTCCTCACTGCTGTCCACGCGGCACTATTAACCGCTTCACACTCGCTGAAGCATCCGCGTTGTGAAATAACAAACACCCGGCTAGCAGAGTGACAATGAAGCATTCAGGTGACGAAATAGACAATGCAACCCTAACCCTAGCACACTCAGAAGTCCAAGTTTTAGGGCCAATTATAGAAAATGCATATGGCCCGGATGCATGTGGCCTAGAATTCTTATTTGCATATAGTTATAATCCTTATTTGCATATAGTTATAACCCTTATTTGCATATTGCTCTTACCCTTACCTCAGAGATTATGGGGTGGGGGGGCATGTTTTTGTTTTTTCCCCTGATTCCTTTGATTGAGTACCTTACAGTGCAGGCACATGGAGTAGATCCTGCATCTCTCACATGGGTCTCAGCTACTTTTCTCAGTCCATTATGAGTAAAACTGTCACCTCCTGATGGATGCTTCCTGTAACCAAGCCCAGTCTCATCCAATTAAGTCTTAATGCGCCTCTGACAAACTGCCCTACTTCCCCACAGACGGGCCTGTGTTCCATGATGGACAGCTCATTGAGCCAATAATCAGGACCCTCCCCTCCCCTGAGGTGCTGAGGCCTTCCCAAGGCCGTCCTCTGGCTGGACGTTTCCCACAGAGGCCGATCCTTTCGAGGACGTTTTTGACCGATGAGCCACTTCCCTCGAAATAAATGTGTGGCTCGTAGAGATGGGATACGTGCTCCAGCAGCTGTGGTGCCCAGCCCCTGAACGGACCCGCTGAGTGATGAGCATCTCGGGAGGACAAACACTCGTGGCAGAGACGCCCTCCTTCCTCTGTAACCGTGCACATGGGGCACTGTTTCTTCACGGTGTTATGAATGATCTAACTTCCGTTCAGATTGATGCGGTGAAGCCAGAGCCGTCTCTGTGCCGGCATCACACGGCTCGGTTGTGTTCACTTTCGCAGGAACCATTCATCGCACGACCAGACGCAAAAGACCCCGGTGGGCTTGGCGTTAAGCGTTGAGCCACGATCATCAGGGACGTGAATCAAATCATGAGGTAGCGTAGGCTGTAAGTGCCTGGACGCAAACTGTCCGGCCTGGACCGCAGCGATTGGCAAAACAGGAGGGGAGCAAAAGACCCAGACCGTCTTAATTAAAAACGGGGTCGAGATGGGAACACCCCCCACCTCCTGGATGTCCGCAGGTGCCAACCGGAGAGGAGTGAGCACCGCTTCCACAACGCCGACACTGATGGATCCGCTGCTGCCCCTGCCGTATTATCTAGAGCAGCCAGGGCCAGGATATTAATCACACGGCCGCCGCTCGCCCGGGACTCCCTGACGCCGGCTCGGCACGTTTAATGCTCACCTGCAGGGGTAGGAAGCAAAAAATTTTTAAAAAAGCCACACAAAGGCGAGAATATAGGAGGGACGGTCTGATTTTAGCAGTATTATGTAAGCCGTGCAGCGAACACTGATTGGTAGCTATTCAAACGAGGCGCTGGTATCCTGCACCCATCGGGACGCGAGACACTCGTTAACAACAGTCCCGCTTTTTCGAGCCACCAGGCGCTCTGAAAAGTTTCTGCCTTCAAATCTTTCCGGGCAGCGTGGAGAACTGGCAGAGACGTGTGTGTGCTCTCCCACTCACTGGTATTGTAAACTCATGTCATATCGTTTCTTGGCCTTGTGCATTACTGCTTGATTACACGCATCACACTTAATTACTAAACACAGAGCTCGATAATGACTAACACAAACACCGGCAGTCCCAAGACTCTTTTTGTATTGCAAATATGCCAGCCTTGGTAAAGGTCCTAAAATTACCATTTGTTTTAACACACTGAAATAATCTTAAGGTGATATATATTTTTTGTACAATTGTTCAACTGTGGTAATCTGTTTTCTTCCACAAAACAATGACAGTTGGTGTTTGGGCTACAATTTGTGTTGTTTACTCTGCATTAATTAGTTAAAAAAACCTGTGTAAGTGCAGTGTGCTGAAGGAAGTGTTAATCTTCTAGGTTTGTGCATATGGAGTGAAAAAAGCTGTTGTAGACTCGATCTATAATCTCTTGATACCCGTACCAAACATAACCCCGCAGGATCTCCTGAACCCCCCAGTAGCCGCAGGTGTTATGTGAGGTTTTGTAATCTTATGTCACTCCTATGCTTTTACACCAAAGCGAACCCAATTCCCCAGCCCGATACTCCTGAAGTGACCCCTCGCATTATCAGCTAGCAGAAAAAAAAATCTTCTTTCTAAAGTGGTATTTTAAACTTCCTGCCCACTGTAGATCTGGGCACATCGATACAAAATGCAACGTGCTCACCGAGGCAGTGGAGGTCGTGATGGATGAAGGTATCACAGAAGGTATGATTAAGCTGATTCATACAAAGACACAGTGAAAGTTTAGCGCTCATTATGACTAACGACATCAAGCTGTTAGCAAGAGGGCCGTTGTGTCATTTACGCAGAAGCGGAGTGTCTTGGCGTGAGCCTCCCCTCCATCTCCCTCGCAGCTTCCACATACATTATTATTGCTCACCTGCGGTGTTGTGAAGAGGAGGAGACAAGGAGAAAAGTCCCTCGAATGTGAGAGGGAGAGAAAGAGGGCATGTGTGTGTGTGTGTGTGTGTGTACTGCGGGCATGCAGTTATTAACATTAACAAGTGGTTATAAGTAATCCTTCTGAGTTCTCTCCTCCACATATCATTCACCGAGAATCACACTTCCTTCGTCTCTCGCTGTGGTCCCTGCACACAATCACGGTGTAATTAATCAGCTATAATTGCAACTTTGTGAGTCATTAGTTTGGAAATGACCTCCCTCTTTTCAAAGGGTGATGAGAGCCACCTTTCATTACACCCAGGCTCAGGATGAGGCTCGAGCTTTGTTTTAACTGCGGCTGTTGCAATTACCTCACCCTGCTCCGATCAAGTTACCTCACCCTGCTCCGATCAAGTTACCTCACCCTGCTCCGATCAAACCTGCTGTTTTAGTTGCTTTGAGTGCAAAAGGTAACCGTTTGAATAGAGCTCTTGTAGATCGAATTTTGAAAGTTAAGCAGAAAGTTGTTGTTCTGTAACTGAAAATAAAGAACAACCCCACAAATGCTCATTTCCATACTTTCTTTAATTTCAGTGTTTATTCGATCTCTGCCAGCATCTGATTGGCTTCTCTGTGCATAATTAGGCTTGACCCTCCTACTTCATAATGTGACCCCAACCTCCTTCAAAAGCCTTCACTAAGACTGTGAAGACTCTAGCTGTTCGGAATAAAGAGACTTTTTTCGCTAACTGCTTCACTAGCCTGGCCAATCCCGTAGGCTGTGAAATTCGGCTCTTTACTATAGATGGATCAGCCTACATTGCCTCAGTAGCGCAGACAGAAGCACCAGTGGTTGTTAAGGACTTTTTCTTTCTTTCTTTATTTTTTTCATCTGCAGGCACCGTTACCTGAACGCCACCCTCAGCAGATGGTTTTGCTATGGCCGACTTGCTTTGTGGTGACCGTGTCCTCAGTTCCTTCCATCTGCTTCCCTCATCCTCTCTCTCTCTCTCTCTCTCTCTCTCTCTATCTCTCTGCTTCACTCTCTTCCCGTGTTTCCGTCTTCTCTTTCTCTCTCTGCACCTCTGCAGACACAACCCCACTGTTTTTTACCCACACAGATTGAGTCTTGACTTACAAGGACACTCCCTGAGGTGGGTGTCAGCATGTCAGGCTGTTTCTGCCCTGGGAGCACGTACAAACTCTGGGGCCATGTGTGTCGTAGCAGATGTGAAAAATACATCTTCAAATCATTGCACATCTCCCTTACTACGTACGACCCCCATCTCCTGATGTTGTCTCACCCCTGGGATGCTTCTGTTAACCAGTTATATTGGGTAACTTCTCTTGTGGGGGTTGCCTGGCAAAAGTTGATGGGGGGTGGGGTGGGGGAGGGGGGATTGTCTCCTTGTTGCTTATCCATCGTGTTTCTATAAATGTCAGTTTTCTCATTTTCCATCGCTGTGCGTTTCGCAGGACACGTGCAATTTCAGTGTACAAGAAAATGACCAGATTGGCTCTTCAAACAGGTTTGACGACCATTTAAAATCAACTAAAAGGGCTTAAGGCATTGTTTCCACTGAGCTGTTGTGACACGTGGGTATTGAATGTTGTAAAGTGTGTTTGAGGCTGTCACTGTAATGTTTTGTTAAAATACAGCCAATTTTGGTGTTTGAAGGTTCCAGATCCTTTCACATCTGCTAGTGTCAGTAGGAAAGAAACTCGATCTGGTATGAAATATTTGCCAGTAACACTGCTTGGAACATGTTGTAGCCCTTTGGAATAATATTGGTTTCACTATTGTAATTACTACTGGAGATCACCCAAGCAAGTATTATCTATTGGGTACACAGGAGCGAACTCCAGAGCAATGAAGTGTCTTTCTTCTTATTCCATTGTCCTGAAGTGATTTTTTTTGGTGAAAGGTGTGTGTTTGTGATGTGAGGCAGCAATGGAGCCCCTTAAAGAGGTTTTTGTTAAGCTGAGGTCTGAGCTGTAATCTCGGTTGTGGTCTGAGCTGTGTTCTGAGCTGTAATCTCAAATTAGTCTGAGCTATAATCTCATTTTGTGGTCTGATCTGTAATCTCAGCTGTGGTCTGAGCTATAATCTGAGCTGTAGTATGAGCTTTAATTTTAGATGTGGTCTGAGCTGTGATCTGAGCTGTAATCTCAGATGTGGTCTAAAATATAATCTCGGCTGTGCTGTAATCTGAGCTGTAATCTCATCTGTGGTCTGAGCCATAGCTTCAACCGCATCTCACACTAGATGTGGGTAACAAACCTGTATGCAGGTGGATGGCGGTACTTTCTGAAAAGACAACAAAAGAAGTTGTAGACTCATAGCTGTGGCTTTAATGAAGCCAGTTGCATTTTGAATATAACACAGTTTGTCAATATATATCACAGATGGCTGTGTTTCCTCTATATGTTTTAGAGTATGTCATCTTAGTGCTGGCTATTACTGTTTACTTTCCAAAGAATCGTAAAATAAAACATTTAAGACATTATGCAGAGCTGTTGGGCCAGTCTTGACTTAAGGGAGGGAAAAATTTAACCAAAAAAATCCATGTAAATTCTTCCTGTCTGATAATTTGCCAGACCTTGGCTTGGAAATCAGATGCATTCATTTAGAAGTGGGAGCTCTCCTAGTTTTGAATAATAGAAATGTGTTCTGCTGGGGTATCAGTAGGGAATGTTACATAACAACCATCATTTCTCTGTCAGAAATCTGTTATATCACAAACTCCCTCATGCTCTCTCCTCAATCAAGCATTTTTAGCAACAGAGAAATGTTTGATGAGTTCTGAAGCTGTAATCTCAATCACATTTGCAAACAATAAAAGAAAAAGAGTATATGAACGTACAATACATGTCGGTTACTTGAGAGACGTCGTGTGTCACATCAGTGCTGTCAACAAATCATGCGTTTGCTTCTGTGCACAACAAAGAGTCCTGACCAATGGGAGCTGTTGTCAGGAGACCAAAGCTCTTAAATGAAGAACCACTTTGAAAAAATGTTTCAAAAAGTATGAAAAAAAAAATCAATATGTACAGATTTCAGACAGCATAGACGACCTTGAATTTTAGTAGTCATTTTTTCTCCTTGTTTTAAAAAGTCCACTTTTCTGAAAGCATTTTATCTTTCTGCACTGCACCAACAGGGAAAAGCTCTTTAATATATGGTCTTTATCTGTGAAAAAAAACACCAAATGGTAAAAAAGAGAATCTGACACTGTGACTTCTGTAGTTTTAATCTGCAGATTTACTCTACGTGTGGTTCATTCTTCTCACTAAGACCATGTGGGTTTTGAAACCAGTGAGAGCCACTTCTAACGAGGCCACTTTTGGTAAAGATGAAAGAGACTGCAAATCTTCTGGCCCTGCAACATGATTTCAGTCAGAAAAAGACATGTACTGTTTGCCCGAATGACCTGGCCCAGTGCACATTTGAGTAATTGGAAAACGTCGGCTGATCTCTCTGTGTAGGTTCTGTACCTTGGGGCAGCTAAGGCCAGGCACGAGAGCAACAGGCTATCCACGTCATCGTCTTAGCAACCGCATCCGTGCAGCTTCGCTATCCAACGTCCATCCTCCTGTCTTTGCTGGTTGAGTTTTTAGCCGTGCCGTAATTAACACGGGAGAGTCTAGCCAACTGAAATGCTTGTCTACACTTTGTACCTTCACACCCCCACATAATTAGAACTGGCCAAAGTTTGAACTTCAGGTGCAACAGAACTTTGGTTACTACGTGACGAGCAGGTCTTTTAAAGAATTCTGCACGTGGCACTGAACACTAAGGTATTGCTCAGTGACATTGGTCTCGCGAAAATGTCAGAAATTTAAGGTGTACAACACTGGTGGTTGAATTCACGATGTCCCCCTCATGGGCGTTTCCACATTGACTACTGGACTTCTGATCGGACTTTAATATATATATATACACACAGCTGTTACTGCTGTTTATAAATTAAACAAATTCTGTATGCATTTATGTTCTGCTTTTGAAAGCAGTTTGTTGCAGTTTGAGTTACTACCTCTTAGATGAAAACGTGCGTAAATAATTGGGATAATCTCATTAATTTTGCCATGAGAGCTTTAACAGAGGCCATCATATAATCATATAATTGCTGATTTGTTTTATACTATTACATATTAGCACTTATACCTCGAAATAAAAGCTTAACGGCTATTCTGTGAAGCTTGTCCCTGTATTTGTTTCCTGAGAGTTCATGGAAACGAGTCCTAAACGCTTTTACCGAGTGTGTGAGAGCCATGGTGGACAGGTTCGGCTCCCTCCATGTGCCCTGTATGACAGACATCATCTCAGCCCCTCGACCTGAGCCAAGAGTCTGAGGGCTCTCTGTGTCGGGCAGAGACACGGGGTCTGGCTGTGATTTGACGAATGAAGGTGGATGTGATATCAGAGAGCAGGGCATGCCCTTAGAGGGAGCACAAGTCTCTGAGAGGCATGTCCACCATTACATCCACACAGCCACACAGATGAAAACTGCCCTTCAGTGTCCAGTAGCACACACACAAACACGAATCTCTCTCTCTCTCTCTCTCTCTCTCTCTCTCTCTCTCTCTCTCTCTCTCTCTCTCTCTCTCTCAGATGTGCTCTGATAATACTAAACATTTTTGTTGTTTGCTGTTCATTAGGTTAGTTTTCTTAGATTACTTATGGACTCAACCGGCTTTGACTATCACCATTTATGTAGACTAATCAAGGATAATCTCTACTAGTACAAACCTGCATACTGCAGTACGCACTGTAACAAATGCACACACAGAACTCACAGTGATGCCTCTCTCCTCACTCCATCTCTCCTTCTCTCTCTCTCTCTCCATCCCTCTCTCCTCACTCCATCTCTCCTTCTCTCTCTCTCTCCATCCCTCTCTCCTCACTCCATCTCTCCTTCTCTCTCTCTCTCTCTCCTCCCCACCTCGTATATCACACTCTCTCTTCTCCTCTATTTCCAGTGTAACACAATGTCTCTTTACCTCTTTATTAATTTGATATAATTAATCCTGTGTGTGTGTGTGTGTGTGTGTGATTACTTGTTTATTTGTTTTCTGTCCCTGTAATGGTAGCTGGATGTCCCAGTGTTTATCACGTCCATCACATCAATAATTCATCCCCGTTTTCTCCTCCCCAGGCATGAGCAGCACCAGCCTTCCAAACCCGCCTCCCATGTGGTGGCACGGCCAAACGAAACAAAGAAACAGAAATCAAATTTAAACGCAAAAAAGAACGAAAAGACGGACTTTAATCTTTTCTTTGCTAGGGTTTGTGTGTAACAGGTTCTGAAGTCCTGCTCTAGATGCTCTCGGCACAAAGCAATCGTGTAAATATCTGCCTGGAAGCTGCCTGTGAGGGAGGAGGAAGCTGCAAAGCAGGTCTTTATTGCTTCACAATTGGATCTGAGCTCTGAACCTAAATCATCCTGTTCACAACATTTTGTGAGCACACGGTTCTTTATGAGTAAGAGGATTGTACTGTGCTACGTGCAAATTCCTGCATGCAGTACAATGATATTGTTTTTTGTGCATTTGTATGAAAAACTGACACTAACCCTAGCAACACTATTGCTGGTTGAATCAGTGAAGTCCTCAGTCTCTCACACACACACACACACACACACACCATTTTCTTTACTCTTTTTCTGCTAGCCATGTAGTCATTGATTGGATCTGTTGATGCGCAGACGATTCGTCTTCCTCAGCTTTTGCCCAGAGTCGGCGCTGGTCTATCACCGCCATTGATTTCTGAGGTTACGCTTAATTTTCGAATGTTTCCATTAAACCCAGGAAATGGCAAAGTCACTCGCGGGCGGGGGGAGAGGAGGGCGTGGAGGCCTGCGCTCGGACCCGCGGACGGGGGGAGAGGAGGGCGTGGAGGCCTGCGCTCGGACCCGCGGGCGGGGGGAGAGGAGGGCGTGGAGGCCTGCGCTCGGACCCGCGGCAGCATGTGTATGGGCTCTGCTGTAAAGCTTGTCACAGCAGTTAGCACAAACGGGTGCATACTGGGTAGTTAAACTCAGATACAGCAGGCATGTTAAACGGACAGCTGCACTATTACCCCGGTCACTTCAGCTGGTGTTATATTGGTGACTTTATGATACTCCCAAGTATCATTTTATATGCTTGCATTTCATCTTTAAGCCATTTTAGGTGTAGCAGTTTCAAATTGATTATGTAAAGAGAAGGCCTTACGCCTGTAGGCTCCCAGGACACTGTAGTATGGAACAGTGTTCTGTTATGACCTCTGCACAAAACCAAAGGTTGTAAACAAAGTTGTAAAGTTGTTTTTTTTTTACTAGACGAAATAAAATGTACAGCTGCCTATAGCCGTGCTCTCCAAAATACGGTCATGATGACGGTTTGTTTTGATGCACAAGTATGTGCAAAGGATTTTTGAGCTTACAATTTAACACGCTCTCGTTGGGTGGTTCTTGCATTCATGCATTACTAAGAGTGTGTAAAGGGTAGAATCCTGTGGACTGGCAGTATTGGGTCTGGCAAGCTCTCCAACTAACATGCTAATTAGCTCAGACCAATAGATAGAAGTCATTAACAAAATGAACTGAGCTGCCATGAACTCATCTCGAGATCATTTCTGAGCGTGAAGTTTTATTTACATCTCTGCAGTGTGTGTTTTCAGGTCATATGTGATTAAGGCAGGAATGCAAAACATGAAGAGATGTACCCCCCCCACACACACACACACAGTATGCTGTGATGAATAGCTTTCTAGAAGAAAACCAAGCTAATCTAACAACCTTCATTGCCAGTATGCAGGACCAGTAGAGTAGGGTGCAGTGGCTTGGATGGTTTACCCTCTTTTTTATCTGCCATAAAATCAGTCCTTACGCATAACGAGGTTTGGAGCCCTGGGTTAAACAAATGCAAATGCTTATAAAGGACTAAATGATGCAGGTGTGTCAAACTAAGGGCTTTCAAAGTGCACTAAATACGCCCCAGTTGTTAACGATGTAAGACGGTAAAAGGAGGACATCTCCGGCAGAGAATCCGAGCATGCATCTCTCCTGGCTGGCTGTTCTGATCACCTGCCCACTCCGGACCACTTCAGCACACAGAATTAAACCAACCAGCAGACCATGTCGTGGCTTTGGGTTCCACAAGGTCAAGGAGTAAAATGTCCGTGCTTGAGCTGAGGGCTAAAACAACAAAACACTACACAAGTACAGACGAAGGGTATTGCTAATGGAGTTTTGAAACATTCTTTTGGAACCATGTGTACTACACTACAATCTTTAGTATATACCTACAATATATATGCATGTATATATACACACACACGTATATTTATTCACCAGCCACTTTATTTACTCCTTGTTAGTAATAGGTAGGACAATATTTTGCCATTACACATTACCTTAATTTTTCATGACATAAAGGTGCTGGAAGCATTGATTTTGGTTTCTAGCAAAATCTCAGCTCTTATATTCACAGAATTATGCATTCACAGAACAGTTTATGCAATTCTTGGTAGAAACCACTTTGGCAGGCAACATTGCTACAGGTAGTCTGCAGGTACATCTGCACTGGGTCTGCACACCTGCATTTGGACAGTTCTTTATGGCAGATCCTCTCAAGCCCCATCAGATTAGTTGGCGAGTGTGTAACTGCCATTGTGGGGTCTCTCCACAGATGATCCAGGAAGTGTATAAGTTTGAGTTTTGGATGGGTTAAAGGACAGTGAGACACCCCTCGTGTGTTACGTTGGCCGCATGCTTCGGGTCATTGTCAGGTTGAAAGGTGAACCCTCACCCTTCAGGTTGAAAGGTGAACCCTCACCCTTCAGGTTGAAAGGTGACCCCTCACCCTTCAGGTTGAAAGGTGAACCCTCACCCTTCAGGTTGTCTACAGTTGTCT
>JAOXYF010000006.1:17678993-17696009 GCA_028565775.1 Sternarchorhynchus goeldii | reverse complement strand
TAGTACCAGCTGGTTTGTGTCCTGTAGTATCAGCTGGTTTGTGTCCTGTAGTACCAGCTGGTTTGTGTCCTGTAGTACCAGCTGGTTTGTGTCCTGTAGTATCAGCTGGTTTGTGTCCTGTAGTTTTCTACCATTTTTTTCCTGTGGTTATAATGCTGTCCCTAAATCTGACTTTGGAGGGCAGCTGTCCTGAAGAGTTGAATGTCTTGCCATGTCCAATACACCTGGTTCATCTAGGTTTGATAATCCCCTCCACTTGGCAGAGTACATGCAGACTGATACTGCACACGGCTTAAGCCACACATGCCTTCCACATGTTGACGAAACTCAAAGCAAAACCTGAATTAAATTACGGAAGCATCTGGTCTTGCCAAGTGCTTTTGGTGAAACCTTTGTAAGAATGGTACACTGAAGGAGATCTCTGTGCCAGAGCTCCGTGGGGGTTTATCCTCTTTGTCATTGACACACTTTGCATGGAGACGGCGACGTGCACGGTGAGCCGTGCACGGTGAGCCGTGCACGTGAGCCGTGCACGTGAGCCCGGGACGGAGCCGCGGATAATGGCGGGGAGCAGCGGGAATCCCGCTCTCCAGTCCTGAGAGGTGAGGAGCAGGACAGAGAACCAGAAGTCATTAATCTCCATCTTGGTGTGCATCTATATTAGGATGACAAATCTGGTTCCTTCACCTGACGAGGGACCGGGAGCGTGTGTCAAAGCCGAGAGAAAGTCACAGAGGTGGAGATTCGCAGGCACACTCAACGCTGTGGTGGTCGAAGCCTCTGGGTTACACGAGGACGTGTGCACAAACACACACACCCACAGACTCCTGCAGCCACACGACTTCCTCTGGCTGGTGATTTTTCTTTCTTTCTCTTCCCTGTTCCTCTTTCTTTTTCTCTCACTGGTCTCGTTCTCCGACACCGTCGTGCTCTGCACATTTTTCTTGTCTCTTTTTTGATTTCTTTATCTCTTAGATTCTTTATTTCTCTCCCCTGCTTTTTTTTCCTTTTTTCTGTACCTCTCTGTACTTGCATTTTTCTTTTCTGTATTTTCCTTTCTCTAACCATATTGTTCTCCAACTCTCTCTCTCTCTCTCTCTCGCTCACTCACATTTTAACATGCAACAGTGATAATCAGTATTCAGGCTTGACAGTGATAGCAGCACTGATAGCACCAATTTACTTTAACCTCAAGCGCATCATCTCCTTATTACGGAGCGGAAGCCTGTGATTGAAGCCGTGATGGATGTGTTTCTGGGGTGGCAGCAGTGGCAGGGCAGCTGCCGCCGAGCCTTAAACAGCAGCAGAGCCAGGAGGAGGACGGCACGTGCTGGAGTCTGCCTTTGTTTACGCTGATCTGCATTCAGAAACCAGCGTGAGTTTCATGCCTTTGTTGTTTTACTCCTTGCAATTCCTCGTTCGAACGTCAGCGGCTTTAGAGCAAAGCGTCTCTTGTTTCCTTCATATTTCCATACCTATTATTCATGCTGTCATATTTCCATATCGGTTAGAGTATCACGGCTCTGCTGTTTAAACGTTTGAGAAAATGAATACATTAACATCTTAACGTCATTAATGGCTGCTGGCCGGCTGGGGCAGCTCCCCACAGACGTGCAGCAAGGTGTCCAGAAATCAGACTATGAGTCCGGCAGGAAAGGTTGTCCACTGCAAAAAAGCTCCTTGCTCTCCACCTTTTTCTCCTGACATTCCTGAGTATCCTGAGTAACACGTTCCTCTCCAGTGAGTACAGTCACAGACATGAAGACTCCTCAGGTGGTACACGCTTCAGAAATATGTGGTACACACTGGTACACACACAGCGGTCAAAGCTACGATGCGTAACACAGGATGTTTGTTTGGCAGCGGAGGCAGCAAAGGATCCATACATATCAGTCCAGTATTACCCAAGACTCATGAGATCTACTGGAGGGTTTGTAGATGTGTCAGCTGGGCAGGGGTGAGTGTAGAACATTCTGGACCCTTATTAAATATTTTGTCTGCGTTTAATATAATGTATTTATATTAGACATACGATAGGTTTAAGGCGTTCGTAAACTCCTGTCCTGAGTTTTGTGGTAAGCAGAAATTGCCAGATGCAGCAACATTCACAGTTATTTCAGATCACCAGGAGCCTCGTAGCAGGTACAGCAAAGCCTGCAGTGCACTGTGGTAGAGGACAGGGCCCCAAGCCTGCAGTGCACTGTGGTAGAGGACCGGGCCCAAATCGCTTTTTAAATGTTCACTTATCATCCATTTACTGCAGAGGGAATGCCAGTGCTAGGAGCCAGGAGACAGTGCTAGGAGCTCCCGGTAGCTTGAAATACAGCCAAGCCAAGTACTGATCAAAATATTCTTTATATCAACTATGTCTTATTTTAATCTCCTGTGAGGTAACCAGTGAGGCCTCAGCAAGACTTGGGCCATCTCCAGAAAACTCCATCTTTGCTGTTCGGTGTACTTCACTCTCGGCTGCTCGTCTGCTCCAGCAGTGTCCAACTGTCTGTCTCTGTTATGCAGTGCGTGTGAGGTTTTCTTATTTAAGATTTGCTCTATTTTATATTCACATGTTGTCTATCATTTCTGATGCACATCCCTTGCCTTCTCCCAGTCTCAGTCATTTTTCATGTCTGTTCACTTACAAGTTTCCTCTCTGTCTCTCCCTATTCGTGTTATTATCTCTCTCTCTCTCACACACACACACACACACACACACACACACACACACATACCTACCTACCACTTCTCTTGGATTAAGCTGGTCTAACACTCATTGTAAGCTGTACTGAGCGTTTCCAGTCTGTTCCTTGAGATGATGGGAGTCCATTTCAGTTTGTCCATTATCTTCATTAAAATTCGTTGGTTACGCGTTTCAGTGCGTTTTTCCGTGCGTTTCAGCACGTTTCAGCGTGTCAGCATGTTTCAGTGCGTGTTTCAGCGTGTTTCAGCGCCTGTTTCACCGCGTGTTTCAGCGTGTGTGTCAGTGGGCTCGCTCCCTCCCTCCTCTTGGCTGGAAAGTGGCTGCTCTTCTATCCTTCTCATCTACCAGCCACCTCACGTGCTGGTCGTCATGACCTTCGTATGATGGGGGACCAGGAGGGAAAGAAGTGCATCTGAATTTCTAATCCACAGCCATAAGTGATGAATGGTTCCCCTCTCATGTTAATCCACATCTGTGTCTTCACACTCTTTGTCAGATGCTGATTTAAATAAGTACCCTGAGTACCCCGAGTACCCTGAGTACCCCGAGTACCCTGAATACCCCGAGTACCCTGAATATCCCAAGTACCCTGAGTACCCCGAGTACCCCGAGCCCAGTGAAGCACGGCCAACACCGCCAGGAACCGCAAAGAAGATAGACAGCTGTTCTTGGACACAGATAGGCTGTAGCCATGCGTTGACTTGGTTTCAGGTTCTCTTTCAGTATCTCAAGGCTTCAAGATGTACTTCTGTGTTTAAGACACAAAAAGCTTGTCGATACCTCGACACACAACATGTGATGATGATCATGATCTTTGTGAATCTTTGTGAATCTGATCCCAGAGTTCCCTGTATATCATCGTTTGACATTCGCCGACACAGGATCGTAAAAATGATTAAAATGCTCTTAATACACTGTTATTTTTGTACAGGAGGTGAGATCACGGTTTTAGCTACCACGTGTAAAGTTTCATATGGGTGACAATCTTCGTGTGAATGAGGTTTCTAAAAGAACAGGCAGATTAGTTGGTAAACTCTGCTATTGGTCCTGTCCGTTGGTGTTGATAGAAGCAGATCACTGACCTGAAGGTCAAGTGTTTCCACAGAGTGGGATGCTCCACCCAGACTACAAATAGTGAGGGTATTTGAACTAAGTAAATAAAAGCTTCACCCTGACTAGCTAACATGCCTGGGTGCTTATAGGTGCTGGTTAGACTGATTCAGCCTGGTCTAACTAACATTTATCAGAAGTAGCACTGAGCTCCATGTTTGAGGTGTTTGTTTTAGTGCCAGCACCTTCTACAGGTGACAGACCTGCCCAGCGGGCCGGGGGAGAGAACCCCTTCTCCTCTGGGTCTACAAGTTCTCATTAGAAAACTCGGCGTGCACCGACAGTAGACTACTGTGCAGCATATTACATTTACGTTTACCGCATTCGCCAGATGCTCTTATCCAGAGCAACTAGCATATTTATCACTGTGACAGTATGCGTGTTGCCTGGCGATCAGTCTCACGATCTTGGTGCTGATAGCATCTCACCTGATCTATTAGGTGAGTTGAGAGAGAGGTGGTGTTTTCTGGGCGCCGTCTCCCACACCCACAACACCACCACCATCCAGCTCCTTCCCATCCAGCTCTGAATTCTGTAGCTGCTCAGAAATAAACTCCATCCTCATGTTCCCTCCAGGACAAGCCAGCTAAACCCCATCACCCAAAACATCCATCCTTTTGGCCTCTGCCTGCTTGCTGTTGGTTAACATTTGCACTAGACATGGAGAAAAGAAAGACAAACAGGGCAACATGTAGTGCTTCGCTGAACTTGTGCACGAATCCCAATCACCTGGTCCTCCACAGTCCTTACTGGCCAAAGTGAATTCGTGGATGTTGTATCATTTCTGTTGGTGTAGAAACAGTCTGGATTGGACTCCTGAAGCCTTCGGGAGTGTATGTTGAGGCTTTTGGACGAAGTTGTATCAGTTATGTGATTATGTAAGCTAGCAGAGCAACACACCTTTGAAGAGCTGAGGTTCTTCTCACTTCATTACTTTTACAAGCAAAAGGAGCAGAAGATTGCAGAACATAATGGTCAGTTAGAGAACATAAGACTTCAAAGATACAAAAATACAAAAACCTCATTTTAACCAGATTTCCCATTCGAGTCTGAACATTGTCAGAATTTGTATATATACATATATATACAATATATATATATAATTTATTTTTTCTGTGTTGTCATAAACTTCTTACTTGTTATCAACATCAGCAAGATTACAACATTGTCCTTTTTTTTTTCAAACCAATCTTTGGTTTGGATTTGTATCTCTTCAGAATGAATATTCTGATATATTCAGAAGATATTAATAATTTTACCAGTCTTTAAAATGTTATTCCAATTGTTAGCTTTTTTGTGAAATAGTTAATATTGCATTTTCTCAAAGTATTGTTCTTTTTCATGCAGCCTTAATCGAGTATTTTATTCTTTGTGGTTACAGGAGAACTTGAGCTGTTATTTAGTCCAGTATCTAGTCCTGTATCTAGTGATGGTATCTAGTCCTGCTAGAGACCAGAGCCAAGATGAGCTGTATCCCATAACCACACCCTCAGCCCAACCCACCGGCTGCACTGTTTACAATAACCAACGGCACTACTTCGTTCTTTCTTGTTTGTTTTGTTTGGCCAGGTTACACCCATCTTCTCAATGTGACCTGCCACAACCGCTCACGCAAGGATGCATTAACTGTCAGGGGCAATGCTCTATCAGGGCAGTCCTGGCTGCACTGAGGTCTGAAAATCCATATACCGTAATGGTCTGGTGTGGGTTTGCTATCAGATCCTGGTTAGATGTGGATATAAATCAAAGCCCCAGTCTGGATGTTGCAAACAGTGTCATTTATTTACTCCTCCCCCTGCTGACACGTTTCCAATTAGTTCCCTAATACAGTTTGTGTGTGAAGCTCATGGCAGTACTGTGAACTACTCAGCAACACCAATCTGTTGCAAGTTTCACTTAAACAAATGTGGAGAAATAAGAAAAGAACTTCTCTTGCTCCCAGCACAGATCGGAGAAACTCCTGGAGAACCAGGAGGAACAAAGCTCATTGTGATGGCCTGAGAACTGGGCTGGACTTCCCATCACTGCAGTCACATCGAGAAAGGTGAAGCGCAACTGAGACTTCAGCCGGCCGCAGAAATACAGGTGGAAAACCAAAATAGACCCATAGGCTTTGGCCATAGAGCACGCAGGAGGCTTGGAGACAGATGGGGATGTGTGTGCGCTCCGGACGTGAAGACGCAAAACCTTCAGGTGCCTCCAACACCCTCCTGAGTTTCAGCCGTATTTCCACAGAGCAGGCTGGTCTGCTAGAGAGCATTCATCACATTGGGCTGGAGAGTAAACAAGAGACAGAGGAAGTGTGTTTGCATGCGTGTGTGTGTGTGTATGAGAGACACTGCTTTCCTCTGAGACACTGGGGCAGATCACCACTCGCAAGCTGTGAGCTCCCAACATGCACCATCACCGAGTCCTGGGTTGGGATGAGGGGAGAACACAGAAAGCCCTTTCAGCCTGGAAAAACACAGGAGCGGCGTTCCAACCTGCGCTCTAATTATGCTACGGAAGTCCCTCCAGGTCCAACAGCATCAGAAGCAGACCCAGGTGAACCAGGTGAAACAGGGCGTCTGTGAAGGTCGCTTGGCCTGTCCAGTACTGGACTGCTAACACGAGCCACACCGAGGCTCAGAGTCCATCTCTGGGCTCACCACTGAAGCAGACTCGCCGGGAGCTGGGATTATCCGTCCCGGCCAGTCGAACAGCAGCCTGATGGGGTTCCAAGAGGTGACGATGGAGAGGCTGCAGAACCTAGTCCTTCAGATGTTGGAATCACAGCCTGTATGGCTCAGTTGGAACCAAGGTTATTATCCTTTAGCGCAACGCATTCACACTGGTATCTGCAGCGTGTCCAGACCTCGCAATAAAAGATTTATTCTGGCAGCTTCTAGCATTGGTGGCCTTTTGTACTGACAGCTTTTAGGAATTGATTTTCTCTAAGCAATTAGTCATTTTAAGGACTAAACTGTTATCCTTTCAAGTATTCACATTTTCAGAGTGAAACCTTGAGCCTGTTTCTCTGAATCCACTTTCATTTAAATTATTTACCTTGAAATTCTGCAAAGAGATTTTTCTGACCCCTTACCTCTACTAAGTGTATCATAATTAAATGCAAAATCGGTGTTGAACTCAGAAGCTTTAAACTCTTGGTGCACTGCATTCATTTCAGCGTTGAGCTGAGAGAGATTAAGTGAGCAGCACTGGTCGTGTTTGTTAACATGGTGCTGGTTCTTGAAGAAGGGTGCTCTAGACTCTAGATTAATGACTCTAGACTGCTGAGCCTTCTAAGCATTACAGATTCGAATCACCTCATGATCCTGTAACTAGCACACTCACTCATTCACTCACTCACACTTCACAGTCTGAGAATTCTCCAAAAGAGAGCAGTCCAGCAGATTTCACGGACATCCCGGTAAAGAAAATTGGCATGAAGGGACTCCAACTCTGGAACACATCTGTGATTGCAGTTTACGTAGGTGCTTTCAAACAAATGCACATGTGTTTGCAATTAGAAATTGCATGTATAGAGATGCAAAAAGCCTGAAAAATACCCCACAAAGCACAAGCAGGACACATGTAGTGCCAGTAGGATCTCAGTAACATCTTACTAATGTCACAGTAAAGACAGTTCCTTGTCAGCTTCGATTATTTCATCTAGAAATATTTGCTTCAACCACACAAACGTTAAACCGAGACCTTACGGCTTTTTTCTGGGTTGTAGTGTTGTAAAGAGATTTTTTTTTAAAATATAAAGAAACACCAGGTGTGTGATGAAAGACCACTTCACATCACTGACCTGTGCATTCTTGTTAAGACAGTCGGAGACTGAGCTGTTATATTTATCACTAGTGTTGGTTCGTTTGAAGCTCATTATCATCCATCCAGGACCTAGAGTCAGAGGTGTGAGAGTACTGAAGCATGCTGGGAATTGAAAGGGTCCGGTCGAGGGTGCATGGCCTTCTGTCCAGCTGGGCGTAGCGTCTCGAGCGCCTGCCCTGCGTGATCGCGGACGGATTCGCATGTCCCACGTTTCCAAAATGTGAATTCGAAAATGGCTGGATGTAGCAGCAATGACTCGATCCTACGGAAGCTGTCGGAGAGTGTCATTACGCTGGAAGATTATGGCCCTTTGACTCCAGTAACCCTGGACTTACACAGAGGCTCTCGTGAAACGGAGAACGAGCCTCAAGCTTCAGTTTACGACTGAAAATAAAGTCTGAAGCATCTGAAGCGTCTGAAGCATCTGAAGCGTCTTCAGCGAAAGGCCCGTTTAGGCAGGTGTACTACTCTAGTTTCTCTCAAGTTCACGTCACTAGAAAGCGCAGGAATGTCACAGATTAGTGGAGGTGGCTGCCAGCCGGTGACATCAGCACCCACACCTCCCCCCGTCTTGTCTTCTGCCTACGAGGAACAAACGGAAGGGGGTGGGGTTGAGGGGGGAGGTGTGTGGGGTGGGGGCGGGGCTGCGGATGGTTGGATGTGGGAAGCAGACAAGGATTATGCCGGGAGAAGAGCGGTATTGATCCAGACCTCTGTCTTTGGGCAGAGTGTTGCAGCAAACCCCCGCCAGGAAAAACAAATCACACGAGCAGAGTGATGGATGTGCCATGCCAGGCTGCGCCAGTCCTGCCATCTGGACCACCGACACTCTACACAACCCTCACACACAGCAAATTCAATTTACATCCACTGTAGCCTCATCCACCTCGTCTGGTAGTGCAGACGCACACAGAGCAGACCCCCCACTACCACCACACACACACACACACACACTCCATCACCACTATACATGACACACTCCCTGTGTCTCTGCAAGAGAAGACACTGTTTAAAACCAAAGAGCAGGAAATGGACAGGGTGCTGCTCTGTTGAGGATTGGAAGTAGATCGTTTCCTCTTGGACATTCCTTTCCCCTCCACCAAGGATAGTAAAATTACAGGCTCCTTTGCATTCATGGTGTTTGGCAGATGCTTTTATCCAAGGCAACTTACAATTGTGACTGAATACATCTTGAGCAGTTGAGGGTTAAGGGCTTTTGCTCAGGGCCATCCCGGTAAGGTGGGGCTCAAACCATCAACCTTCTGATTACTGGGCAAGTGTCTTATCCAGTGAGCTACCAGTGGCAAGGGCTGTAAGTACACAGCAAATACCCCACTGATTGGACACCTACAGTCCTTCACTGCTCTCCAAAGTACAATGGGTGTTTGCTGTGTCTCCAATGACTGTCAATGTTAATTTAGCTGTGCTCATTTTTCTGTGGTTGAGTACGATTTGTGGCCATTGTCACTGAAGACTGACTTTACATGGCCAAACTCGGATAATTAATATGAATATTCCTCCAGATAATACTTGTTTGCTCTCTGTGGCCTTTCTTGGGTTTCAGTCCAGGACTGCAATCTTTCCTGTCTAAATTCATTTGTAGTGGGGGAAAATGACTTCATATCCGCTGTACTACATTACACAGACGTGAGCCATTAGGTTAATAGGCACTGCCATAGATAGAGCTGGTTACTGATGGGTCTTGGTGAATGTGAATTACATAAGTCCAGCAAAGTGTAGAATCTTTGCCCTGCTAGGGAAAAACGACATTAATTATACTGCAGTGGGAACAGTTACAGAGTTTCTTTATATAGATATCTGTCAGATATCAGGTCTTTAATAAGTTTGGGGGTTGGGAAAGTGCTGCATACAGTAGGTCTTGTACCTTTACAATTCCCCAAACAGACGTCATCCAGAAGCCTTCATCACATGTGACATGGGGTTGATGGGTTGACCTGAAGTGCTCTGGGACTGTATGCTGCTCATGGGTTGTGAGGCTCTTCTCACCTACAGTCTCCCTACAGCTCTTCATCACACATGATGAGATTACTAAAAAAAACCAAAAAGACAAAATTTGCACCTAATTCAAGGTGAAAGTTGGCGCACTCTGATCTGTTGATTAAAACATGAAGATTAAAATGTGCAGATGGAAACGTGCAGAGTGTAAATTTGCGCCCATAGTCTAACAGGGACCAGTAAAAACTGCCTGGTTGAGACTAACATTGTCAGGATTAATGTAACCATACTGATTGTTCTGAAAAAGATCTGAAAATAGACCTTCTGAAATGCATAAGTGTTGCTGTAATATACAGCCTGTTTAAAATATGACTCTATAAATTAATACATAAATTGACTAGGATCAGAAAAAGAGAAACTGTCTAAAAGTCCAGGTATTTCACCAAAGCTGAAAGGCTTGACCACACAAATTCCTGTAGTTGTTTCTCCCCACACTGTGCTGAGAACATCTAATAAGATCTCATCTAAAACCATGTTAGATTTTCTTGAACTCAGTTTCATGCTCTCTGTTCTTGTTTGTTTGTTTGTTTTGACATTTCCCAGACAACGGATGACGTGTTAGTGGCGTCTGCTGAGTGTCCGAGTGATGACGAGGACATCGATCCGTGTGAGCCGAGCTCAGGTGGGTTAGGTTAGTCATCTCTTTTATTATTCTTACTCTCTGGTCCTGTCTGTGTCTCTGTGTCTCACTTGCGTCCTCCCCCAGCGCCTGCTGATCTGACTGTTTACTCTTATCTAGCTGTCATTAGCTTAATTAGCTCAAAAACTCTGCTTTAATGTAAAATATTCACTGATGGTGTACTCCTTTACCAGGAAAGGGAGGGAAGAACTCATTATTTCTTCAAAGGAATCAAAATCTGGTAATATGGCAGGAAGTGACTGAGCTGTGCACCATGATCTCGTTTGGTATGCAGAGTGAAGAGGTCTTCACCATCTTTGATAGCCTGTATGTTTTTTTAAGCTGTTTTGGGGTGAGATATTCTCTTCTTCTCCTTTCAAATGGACCTGAGCCTGTGTCAACCAGACTCCAGCGCTCTGTATGCGAGCGCGGAAAGTTAGGGGACTCGAGTCCAGCCGAGGGCAGCCGAGGAGAGAGGAGAAGGGCCCTTCGGGCACCCTTCTGGCCTTCCGCTGATCATCTCTCGCTGCGATGATGTGTGCTGCCACACACACACACACACACACACACACACACACACCGTGCGGCGGTGGCTGTGGGAGTCGGAGAACATTGCGTTTACAGGAGCTGATTACTCATGACATGCTCCTGATGCACCCTCTACATGAAATGCCTCCTCGAAGGAAAACATGCATCTTTCTGCAGCTTGGGTTCTGGTTCCTGCGCCAAGGCGAGAGTAGCACTGCACCCTCATTAAGACACCCAGACTGAAAAAGCAGAAACGAGCAACTGTTTTGTCCATGTTTCCTGGAAGCGATTACTTGTAGCTTGTTAACTGCAAATGCTAATTACATCTAAAATGTTTGCAGGCTACATTACTAACCATTGTTTATAATCACATCGACGAAACATTTCACCAGTTGACATGGTTTGACCTGCTGTGCTGGCCTGCTACTTGTTTTTGTAAGCAGTCCATAAAAACTGGACCTGTTGAATAGAAGGAAAGAAAAACATGATAAAGCAATTGGAAATGCATCAGCCATTCGATTTACGGCTACTGTAAATCGAAAAGCAACATCTATTTCATCAAGATTGTACCAGAACAGTTTACTCAGGAAACAGAATTTGGTATGCGATGGGTTTAGTTATTTGCTGGGAGAAAATTCAGGGTTAAATAGCAAACAATTTATGCAATCAGAACAAGTTGACTATGTTGTTGAAGTAAAAGTGTTTGTCAGACGTGTGTTCTGGGGACATTTATTCAGTCCGTATAAATGGTATCGGAAAAGACTGTGTTCTGGGGACATTTATTCAGTCCGTATAAATGGTATCGGAAAAGACTGTATGTATTCGCTTGTAATGTTAGACACAGCATTTGCCGTGATGAGAATCCAGATTAATAATAAAGTGTTGAGAGTTTCTCTTCGTTATAAATGCATTGTCCAAACGTATATGGACACCTGACCTTTCCTCCGATATGAACTATACTATCCTCTGCTCTTCTGGGAAGGTTTTCTACAAGATTTTGGAGACAGTACATGAGGATATGAGCCCTTTCACTGTAAAGGGAATATATGAGGAGATTTTGGAGAGGATGTATGGGGATGTATATGCCCTTTCACTATAAAGAGCATTTCTAAGGGATTGATGTTGGATAAGAACCTCTTGACTATCTCTGTCACTTCACCAACTTTTAAATGAGTTCTGAAGGTGTTTGGCGTGGTTGAGGGCAGGACTCTGAAGGACACTGAAGGTCCTCAACACCAAATTCATCAAACCTTGTCTTCATGGTCCTCATTTTGTGTACGGGGTGCGGACATGCTGGAACAGGAAAGGGCCTTTCCCCAAACTGTTGCCACAAAGCTGGAAACATAGAGTTATCTCTTGCATGCCATGGTATGAGCTCAGTTTCTGAAATAAAGCTCCAGAATACTGTCCGTCCTCCACCAAAGTTTGCTGTTGGCATCCACCGAACACAGATTCATCTATCAGACTGTGAGGTTCGTCACAGACAGCACAGTTCCACCACTGCGCCGTCCAGCGATGGTGTGCGATTTACACCACTCAAGCCAACGCTTGCCACCCTGTGTAGTGACCCTGAGGGCTGCAGATTTTTCCTGGAAACCCATTTCATGAAGCTCTGAAACTTCACCATGTCAAGTAGAAAATTGCACGTATGCCCAAATTTACATAACAGCACTGAGTAAGTGGGCTTCCTCTGGGTTCCTGTCAAACCCTACAACCAGCTGAGATGAAACACAACCGCTGGTACTTCGTAATAGAAGCACCTCAGTCCAGGCCTAAAAGAATGATTACGGCCAGAGACTCATCACCCCATGTTCTTGTCATTAATCAGGTCATGACAACAAGCTCGAAATGCACGTCCTCCAGCAGCAACCTGTCTACAGCCAACATGTGTCTGAGACACAGGCTGAGATAAGAAGGTCTGTCCACCCATGTCCCTGAGCCTGACAGATGGACAGATGCTTTCTGGAGCGAAAAAAAACCCTCCACCAGCTTTTAAAGACATTATTATGGTGTTTTTCTCCCGAGCAACAGAAAGACTTGTTTACTTTCAAGAGGGAGGCAGCAAATGCTGCTGTCAGTACATCGCACAAGGTCAAATGAGGACAGTGTGTAACATTTTTCTTCCACCAAAAAAACAAAACAAAACGAGGGAAGGAAGGCATGCTTCCAGAAGCGGTCGCCCAGGCGACCTGACACCAGCGCTGTGGCCCGCAGGGGTGACAGGTGTCAAACAGTGAATTCTGATCAATATCTACATTCAACGGCGCTCACATGGCAGCAGAAGTGGTGGGCCGTGTTTCCTGATATCTCATCCTTGCGTGAAAGACTGGATCTACCACAGCCAAGACCTGGAAGGTCTCTCCTGTTACCTCCAAGGCCCAGCATTACGTTCCTGCCTGAAGGAGAATCTCTTGCTACATGTCAGAGGTGAAGTTTCTGTTCAGCTGCATTCTCCTGTTTTGTGGGAGCTCAATAGCCGTCAAACAGACACTCTTCCACGGCAAAAGAATTGCACGGTTCCATGCTACCTGCAAGATAAAGCAGGTTCTTTGTTGGATTTACACATACGCACGTGTGTATGCACACTTAACTTGCACAAATACACACATGCACACACAAACACAAACACGCCCTCCTTCTGCCTGTTCTGAAGCGACAGTAAGCTCTTGCAGAGGGTTGTCCATCTCTCAAGGTCAGCATGGCAGGCTGTGGATCATAGCCACGCCCTCGAGTGACAGCGCTATCAGGCATTGAATGATATCGATCCCCAAGCCTTATTTATCACCACGTTTTACTTCCTCCATTGCCGGAGGGAAATAAAAGTACGTGGGCCCCATCGGCTGTGTACCAGGGCCAATCTTCCAGCGGAAAGCCAGATTAGATCACCGTGTAGCTGCCACAGTTGAAGCACAGGACAACACTGCCTGCGCCTCACTGCCAGGCTCGAGGGCAAAGAGGAGGGGGATGTTCCAGAGTGAGTTCCAGAGTGAGCTCCAGAGTGAGTTCTAGAGTGAGGTCCAAAGTGAGCTCCAGAGTGAGGTCCAGAGTGAGTTCTAGAGTGAGGTCCACAGTGAGCTCCAGAGTGAGGTCCAGAGTGAGTTCTAGAGTGAGGTCCAGAGTGAGGTCCATAGTGAGCTGCAGAGTGAGTTCTAGAGTGAGCGCCAGAGTGAGCGCCAGAGTGAGCTCTCAGGAAGGCGTTCAGGAGCTGGCTAGTGCTGCCCTCTGGATGGCCTGGTTCCCTCTCCCTTCATTGATGAATGCGATGCTAGGCAGGAACAGGCTTCTGCTGGGTCTGTTCTACAGAACTGGGTGCATTCAGCTGGAGAGAGTGATGGGTAAGCAACAGCTCAAGCAGCTCGGTTCTCAGAGGAAGTGCATGTGAGCCGTACACCCGCAGGCAGGAGGCTGCTGTGTCACAGGAGCCTAATCAGCAGTGTGAAATAGCAAGATATGAATAAAAAGATTTGATAGAAAATTGAGTTTAAAAAGCTGGTTAGATTATTTGAATTTACACTGTAGTTGTATTCTAATGTGTAATATTAATGACACCTATAAATATTGTGTGATACATCATATGAGAGAATCCGACCCAAGAGCTTGAGAGAGAGAACAGGCTCAGTGTGTACAGTAACCCTCTTCTTTTAACTTCTTGACTCCATGCAACTTTCTTTTTTCCCAACACAAATCTCCACCCCCACAAACAGACCAAAAGAAAAAGAAAAAGAACTCCTAGAAGTATTTTTTTTTCCTCTTATCGAGCTGGGCAATAATTAAATAATCCTACAAAATCTACTAGATCTGAGAAAAACTGACACTAGAATGAAAAGCTCCAAGATACGACAGGTCACCTGGCCTGGGTCATGGGGGAAATGAGACCAGCTTACTGAAATCACGGTGAAGTAAGACATCCACACCCAGCCGTTTATGACGCCACTCCCACCCACCCCCACCCCGGGCCATGCACTGGTTTGACGGCCCAGATTCTGATGCTCTTTGAAGTTGCTGCCACTGCGACGGGAGTCCAGCGGCCCGCTGTGGAAACCCTGACTACGCCCTTCCTGGCTTCTTGCTTGCTGAGTGCCAGAATTGTTTTCCCCCCATCACGGCGAAATAAACAGCAGGAAAGCTCTCCCCATCGCAAAGGGGACTCATCCACAAAACACCCGTAATGTCAATGGCCTGAGACAACAGCGTTTTGCTTTGTGGCAGCGAGCTTGTTTTCCAAACAGGATGCATAAGCCCTCCCCAACAACCAGCTCCCCAGTTATCTGATGCAGAGGCAGATTTAATGTAAACATTTTCCTTGGAGGATTCCAGAACGGCTTCTCAGCCATACTTTTAATGTGGTGGTCCAACCATTTATATATAAAAATGTTTTTTTTTTTTTACTAGTAACGGAATAAGGGTGATTATTTCTCCTTTTGTTTTACACGTGATCTCTCTGTAGCACAACACTGTGTTGACGCCTCATGTCACTTTTGACTGGTTATTCCTTAATTAAGCTCTTTTCCAGCAGATGGTGGTGGAGAGGTTAATGTCACATTTAAGCCCGACATGTATAGAGGAGTTCATGGAGAGTCAGCATGTGTCTGTAGTTATGGCTCCCGTTTTATGGACTAATAAAAAGCTTCTATAAACACAGCAGATCGCCCCATCTAGACCTTGCACTGGTGAAACGTGGGCAGAAAAAGTAATGAAATCCTTAAGCTGGAGCTCGTTCTTCTGTCGGCTCAGCAACCTTGCGATGCCGATCTCCTCGTGAGAACATAACCGCTCAGGGTTCCCTGAATTTCTCGTACTCATCCAACGTGACAACTTTTCAGCACATGGCTCTCTGTTCCTCAGCGTTTAGCAAGGACAAAAACGAAATATATGGAACGTCAAAATGTTGCCTGGCTTGGAGCTGGATATATTCAAAGGAAGATTAGTTTGATGGAGGATGGAGGAATGGCCACACCTAATACCCCTCATCATGGTTCCAGGCCATCTATTAGACAAGCCGCTATTCCATGTTGACTAACGACTCAGATGCATGTTCCTTTAGGTCCATAGTATTCCACATGGCTGTAAGGTCTCTTTTATTAGGTACATGCAGATTGAAAAGGCTGTTTAAAGGTACACACATACATTAGCCAAGCCAGGAGCCAAGCACTGTTGCAGGAACTGCGAAGTAATTAGCAAACAGAGTTAATACCCCCGTCGGTGGTGGCAGGTCTGGGGTTGAAGCTTCTCATGGGGCTTCGACCTCCTTTCTCAGCCTGATCCTGTCCACAGGGGCTGAACCCACCACTCTGCTGTCCAGATGCTGATCTGTAGGTCACGAGGGCCAGTGACGGGCGTCCAGATGCCTGCGGACTTGAGCGAGGAGCCAAGCCGCACCCAACCGTCGCACCATTGATGGGACAAAGCGTGCAGGAGCAGGGCGGTGTTCGGGTGGTGCTGCATCTCTGCAGCCTCTATGCTGCCACAGGGTTCCGAAAGCACAGAGGCCCAATATCATCACGCATAACTGCCCTTTTCCCGAAGTTCTTGTTAGAGTGAAGCCTCGTAAACTTTGCTGTAAATTCCCTTCGTTATGACAGAAAAATACTGGGGTTAAGCAGCTTTGTCCAGTCTCCTGGGTGACATCCTTAAAGTGATGGCTTCAAACTTCTCACTCACCAGTGTTTCAGCCTCAGTTACACAGTAAACACACATTCGCACGCACACACACAGACACACACACACACACACAAAAAAAACTGCTGGACTTTGTGTATTTGGATAACGGTCTGCAGTAAATTCAAACCAGAACAGAACCGACTTCAAATAGCCGTTTCTGTTCTGAAGAAGCATGTTTGTGAAAAGCCAAAGGAAGTCTTTTAACGCTCTCAGCCTCGTGTGGTGTTACTGCTTAGTATATATTTGAACTTCTTTTGGAATGAGACAGGATAGTGCAGTAGAACCGTCTGAGGTGACGACTCTACAAATCTGCTAACGCAGAGCCTTCTCCCACCTTCCTTGTCGTAGCTTACGTTGTGCATTTCACTATTTCTACGCTGCATGCGTGGAGGGTTGTGTATTCACTGAGATTTATCTGCGTCAGTATCAGGATCGGACCTGAGGAAAAGCCAGATGTGATGGTATATAAAACAGGGTATAGGCAGGGTATATGATGGTATATAAAACAGGGTATAGGCAGGGTATATGATGGTATATAAAACAGGGTATAGGCAGGGTATATGATGGT
>JAOXYF010000006.1:17628420-17678893 GCA_028565775.1 Sternarchorhynchus goeldii | reverse complement strand
ATATAAAACCAGCCCGGTTCACTTTTACCCTTCCCAGAGTGGAAGTGTAGTTTCACATCCAGGTATCCTAAACTTATAACACAAGAGTAAAATACATGCTTCCCAAAATCCCACAGTAGAGGTGGTGTTCATATGTGCTCAGGTAATAGTCTACACACTCCTACCATCCCCTTTAGCAAAGCTATTGGTTCAAGTACTTTGGAGTATTACAAAGAGTTACTCCACTTGGAGACCATGCTGATAAATTGCCAGTGATAAAAGAGCAGAAGAGAAGGTAGTGTTGCTAATGTTCATGAACGGATCCCCTGCCTCATCCTGACGCACTTCTGTGCTTTTATGCCGTCGCTGCGTTTTTGCATTTACATTCTGCACTCGTTCCGTTCCTTTACTCTCTTAGCACGACCACAAACGATGCCCTCCTGAGCGTCAGTGTTTCTGGAACACTCTGCGACCGAGAGTCCCGCTACTGGAGACCAAACAAAAAGACACCTTCTTGGTCCGAGATATAAAACTACCTACTTCGGGCAGCGCGAGAGAAACGACGCGTTTGATGACACAAAGTCCCAAGCACCACCCCTCGCCTTCTTACCCCCATCTATCCCGCTAATGAAAGATCCGCCGGTACACTGTCCTGTCGGCGCCGCAGCCTCAGCAGATGGGATCGGACCATTATCTCACAACAGGCAGTGGGACAGTAACCCCCCCCCCCCCCTTTCCTGCAGGAGAGGATCTTCCTCCACACCCACCATAGTCTAACCCATAAATCTCTCCGCCTGCCGGCAAATGAGGAAAAATGGTCCATAAAGGGATCGGTGCACTGAAATCCCCACTGACGCTCTGGAATTTCTGCTCCCGCACTTCTCCCAGGGACGAGCTAGCTGTGAAGTGGGCGGGTATGGAAATTGGGCTGGGGATGTTGGGGCATTGCGGCTGGAGGAGTGCGATGGGGGAGGTGGGGTGGAGGAGCCGACACCCACAGGAGCTTGTCAGGCATTTGGAAGCAAATTAGCCGAGTCGCCCCTGCGGTGCCTGGCTCTAATCCCTCCCGGAGCCGCGGCTCAGGATCGTCGGGGATCCCTGGAGGTGGAGCTGCTGGCTGTGGACGGCCTTTCGGCTCACCCCCATCACCTCGGCCGCACTCCCATGTCTTTATCTGAGGACTGCTTTCAGCAACGGTGTTTAGTGATGCAGAACGCAGAGTGAGGGGAGACCGAGCTGTGCCTAAACATGAAGCATGCGATGAAGGTTTTGCTTTGTCTCAACACTGTAGCCTCCGGCAAACACACACACACACACACACACACACACACACACACACACACACAGATGCATCCACACACAGGCACACATGGTCTTCTACCACACCCCTGATGTGCTGTCATGGAAACGGGTACCTTTTAGAGGTCGTTTTCTTTCTATCTAATTTTACCCTTGGGTGCACTTAAGTGGAATTTATAAGACTCCACATTATTTTAAACACTTGTTTCAGGCACTATTTCTTCACCGGTGTCGTTACCTTATCGTTGAGTGCTAATGAAAAGGAAAAAACAGAAAGAGAGGAGAAAGAGCAAGATGAGAGCAAACAGACTCAGAAACATGAGGAGAAGCAGACGGAGGGAAAGGTACCGTTTCATGTTTGTTCCGCATGTTTAACACCCAGGCCTGTCCTAATATACGTAGATACCAAGGATTTCATGGGGGAAACACTGGAAACAGGAAGTGGGAGACAGGAAGAGAGGACAATACCTGGGTATACCATCTGTAAACAAAATAATTAATAGACTGGCTATGATTTTCTGCCAAAAATCTCTAGGACAGATACTCCCCAATCAACGGGGCCATCAGAAGGTGTGTGTGAGTGTGCATGCTGGCTAGGACTGATGTAAAGCAGTGTGATGTTGGCAATATTGTATCTGCCTATTGTCACTCTGTCACTCCCTGCATGAGGGCAATCAACAGATCTGCACAGGCAGCAGGTGCAAACGGCAGACTGCTGGCTCACCGTCACCTCCGAAACAACAGGAAGGAAGGCATCAGGAGAATCACATCCCCTGGAAATATGTCCCCTGAGTCTGTGCCCAAAGCATGATAGAAATAAGTTCCTCTGATTTCCTTTCTTCATTGCCATCTTTCTCTCTCTCTTTCTCTCCCTCTCTCTCCATTTTACTCATCCCACCCCCCAGAACTCTCTCGCTGGTGTTTCACCTCCTGCCGTCGGCCGTCCTTATCTCCTGTTCTGACTCTCTGACCCCAGACAACAAATAACCGAAGGGCCGCTTCCACCTGCCGCTGTGCGGAGCTGACGGCCGTGGGCTCATGCCGTAACGGAGCACTCTTTCTTCACACCTGTCCAGAGGGATAGCAAAAACAGTGGCAGGCAGAGCTAATCTGCTCCAGCACTCGGTCACGCTCGAGTCCCAGTGGCCATCTCCATTTGTCCTTGAACATCTGCCAGCTCTGGTAATGTTCCTGGACTTACACGACTCCTGCGGTAACAGGGTTATTAGACTACGACAGGCACCTTTTGACCAGAGTTTTTTTTTTTTTTAACTGAAAGAACAGGTTCCCATGTCTGCAGTCACTTGTGACTCCAGCGGTGGTGAGAGAGTAGGGAGGATGGAGGAGGTGTGGATGCAGACCAGAAAAAACAGCTAAAAGTCTGAAAAAAACATTTACACTACAATACAGCCATACTATCTGGTATAAAGTATTCTATGATGGCCTTTGTGGGAAGGCGTATTGTTTTGGTCCAGTCTGTAGCTCCATTTTTTTTTTTTTTGATATTCTTATTCCTATTGATATTCATATTGATATTCATCTTCTTCTTTTCACGTCTGATGCATTTGACAAAACACTTGAGACGGGCTGCAACGTTATAAGTGAGGAGACACGTCCTTCTCAGACGAGTGCAGCTTCATGTCGCTGTTGCAGGGATCCAGAAACAAGAAGCGTGAGAACTCTTAAGGTGAAGAAGAACAGCAGAAGAACTGAATGCTAAGGGCTTTATTATCAGATGGGAGCGTTAGCAGATAAAGGGAGATAGAGAGAAACTAATGAAGGGTTATGGTGCTGAGTGCTATCAGAGCTGATGGGAGTTGGATTATAATTTGGATGGCTCTTCTACATAATGGACACTCACTGATATGTAATCAGTTCTCTATTCAATGTGGTAAATGGCTCCCAAAGCACTGGCTGCTGAGCCATTAATCTGGTGTCTACTGTATGTTAAAGAGCGGTCACTGTCCTCATGAAGTGTTGATGCTCGTGTCAGGTTGACGACTGGTCTCATAACGCAATGTTGCTCACGTTTCCTGAGAAACGTGCACGTTTTGATAAAGGGGTGCTGTCCCAGTAACGCTGTGGTTTACCGCTGCGCCAGAGCGGAGAAGTTCACGGTTGTAGCGTCACTGGTTAGAGAAAGCGCCCCAGAACGAACAGACGGAATCAGTTACAGCGTTGTTTCCAGGGGGCAAAAAATTCTGCTCTGTTGGCACTGTGGATTAGCAGTTTGGGATTACCTGGGACGATTACAAGGACAAAAAAAAAATCTTCAACATCTTCGAAATCGGCTTGAAGCGAGACCAGGCATGATTGCATGTTGAATCTTGACCGACGTTTGACCCTGTGCTGTTTGTGTGCGTTTGCAGCAAGCCCCACGGGGCACGGCGGGAAGGCCTACCCCGACCCGGTGGAGGTGTTCCACGAGTCCAGCAGCACCACGGGCATGGTGGTGGGCATCGTGGCGGCCGCCGCCCTCTGCATCCTCATCCTCCTCTACGCCATGTACAAGTACCGCAACCGCGACGAAGGCTCGTACCAGGTGGACGAGAGCCGTAACTACATCAGCAACTCGGCGCAGTCCAACGGAGCCGTGGTGAAGGAGAAAAACGCAGCCGCGGTCAAGGTTCCCAGCAAAGGGAAGAAAAACAAGGACACAGAGTACTACGTTTGATCTTTCTTTCACTGAGCTCTCGCCAGACCCACTTTTTTCGAGGATTTTTTTGTTTGTTTGTTTGACTTCGAAAGAGTAACAGAAAAAACCCATTCAGTGTATAATAATGAGGACTGGAATGCAAAAAAAAACTGCTTTGAAAAATGTTAGTGAGGATGGGGAAAAATGTTAGTCCATTTATATAAGATATTGCGTTACACTGCAAAATCCACTGAGAGGATGGGGGGGGGGGCGGCTCTGTCGTGTTGCAGTTTTTCTCTTCGGGCACTTTGGAGTGGAGGATGGGGCGGTCGGGTGGGGTGGGGTGGGGTGGGGGGTGTTGTGGAGGCAACGACCCAGACTGGCGCCAGACCAGCTGGACGAGCAGAACGTCCAGCCAGGAGCGGACCGGGCCGAGGGAAAACAAAGCTGATTAAATATCCAACAATCACCCATAACCCGTAAGCAGATTACAGATTCAAATCCCATTTGCAGAGGGAGGTGTCACGTTGGCGTGGAGAGAGTTCGAGTGCCAGGGGTGAGGCGGAGGGGAGCAACCCAAGCTGTCAGCATTTCACTTCTGTTTATGTTTGCTTTCCTCAATGAATCAAGGATTTAAGATGTACATTTGTACACATAAACAGTCCGAACACGACCGAGTGGCATGGATAAGGGAAAGGGAGAAGATGGAAAAATTCCCTATCTCTACAGAACGAACCAAAATGGGGTTGTTGTTTTTGGGGTTTTTTCCTTCACTTTTTGTTTGTTTGGTTGGTTGGTTGGTTGGTTTTGTTCTTTTGCACATTTTATAGATGCCAGAACGGCTGCAGCAAAACTCTCACAAAGCTCCTGGTTAAAATGTATCAAGAGTGCACAGAATGGACAGCTGGGCCAGTCTAGAGACCCAAAAGCAATCTCTGAAGCAATCTCAAGGCCTTACGTTCTCTACCGGAGGGGGACCTTGGACCGCAAAACAGCAGTGTGGATTCGAAACTGATCGCCTGGGAACATTCAATGCACGCAGCAGTATCTTATTACATATGTTTATACAGTACACCCACATCTAAATGTGCTCTCTGGACTGTGACTGTGGTGTTTTATAGCCTGTTGTATAGATGATGCAAATTATATCTGCTCCTCGACCATTTTTCAGTAATAAAAAGTACAAATAAAAAACCAAAAAAAGGGAAAATGAAAAATAAATGTTATTAAGTGTTGCTTAGATATAGAACATTTTATGATCTCCTGGCAATGGCTATTTAATTTGCTTCCATCCTCTACCTTACTGCCTTTCTATAAATGTCATACCAAATGATAAATCGCGCGACCCCCCCCCCCCCCAGGGCAGTTGTACTTGTGTGCGAAGTACGTGTATGCAAGCTTGTTTTGGGTGTGACACGTGGAAACGTGAGAAGCTGTCCTGCGATTGCACAGGGTCCCACAGAGCTATAGGAGAAATCACTGCCCGCCACCTGCCACTCTCCCCACGCGGAATCTTCTCCTCCGAGAGACTGGAAACGGGACGGAGCGAAACCCTCCACCGGGTCCCGAACAACGTCCTGCCGCTCCGAACCACCCGAGCCGTTCCCATCCTTCCGGCTCTGCTCAGTTTCTTGTTTGTCTCCGTCCTGCCTGAGGGGAGATCACAGATACTGAGCTAAACTGCATCAGTGCCATTCATTCATTTCTGTTAGTTTTTATTTTTTAACCGTGATGTTCTTTTCTACAGTATTTTCTGTTCAATTGTGATGATTCTTTATCGACCTCAGTACAAAATTTATTATAAAAAATAGTTTTGAAAAATTTATCGAGCAAATAAAATATTACCTACATGATTCAAAATGTGTTTTTTTTACTGAAAGACTGAATATTTCCTTTCACAGGTATAAATCTTTCATGTAGAAATATAAATTAATTAATATAAATATTATTTAAGAGGGCATCAGAAAAGTTTGGAAACCAAATCAGACTCCCTCTTCTCACCAAATCAGACTCCCTCTTCCCATTGAATAAAAAAACCCTTCCTTCTAAATCAGGTATGTTCCACCTGCTAAAACTGACACCCTCATTCTGCCGAATCAGATACCCAACTGCCATTGAATCAAACATGCTCTCCTTTCAAATCAGACTCTCCCCCTGCCAAACTGACACCGTCCTCCTGCCGAATCAGATACCCAACTCCCACTGAATCAGACACCCTCGTCCCACTAAATTGGACACGTTCCTTCCACTGATTTGAACATGTTCCTTCTCCTAAAGCATACAAATCAAGTCTTTCCAGTTCTCTACAGGACTGCAGCGACTCTCCATGGCTTTGCCTGTGCCATGTAGCGAGCTGTTCCACCTCAAGTTATTTAATGCATCAAACCATGTCTGTAATACACCTGTCCTGTGGAGCACAAAGAGAATGCATTAGTGTGGCTACTGGGAGGCACGAGATGGATGACGTGCATGTCCTAGACACACAGCGGCCCAGCTATACTCTCTCACGCAGACGGGTGGGAAGAATACAGAATGAAGTTGCAACAGGGAAGGGGTTTTGGGAGGATGGGGTAGGGTGGATTGAGATGGAGAGGGCAGATGTTTTGGAACTAGGGTGGTGCTACAGCTCAAAAGGTGGTTCACATTCCTAGCGCACACACGTGATGCAGGAACACTTCAGCAGCTACAGCTAGTCAACCTTCCTCCAGAATCTGCTAGGGATTCTAGAGATGTTCCTACATATTCTGGAGACTCTGAGGATGTTCCTACATGTTCTAGAAACTCTATGGATGTTTCGACATGTTCTAGAGACTCTGGGGACATCCCTACATGTTCTAGAGACTCAAGGGATGTTGCTACATGTTCTACAGACTCTGGGGATGTTCCTACATGTTCTGGAGACTCTGGGGATGTTCCTACATGTTCTAGAGACTCTGGAGACATCCCTACATGTTCTAGAGACTCAAGGGATGTTGCTACATGTTCTATAGACTCTGGGGGTGTTCTTACATGTTCTGGAGACTCTGGGGATGTTCCTACATGTTCTTAGAAGGTTGCCTTATGAAGAAACAACATTCTGAGGGTTCAGAATGGAAGACAAGGATGATCAGTAAACTAGAAACGATCTGGAAGTGGAAGTGTGTGTGTGTGTGTGTGTCCTCATTATTCTTCTCACCCACATGTGAATACACAGAAGAGAGAGGATTTCCATATCTGTGTTCAACAGGCAGATTGGCCTAACATTAATTTAGGATTAGCATTAGTGTTCAACCTGCTAACCACGTTTTAATAGGACAGAAAATGTGACGGGACTTTCTTTTGTGTGTCTTATGTGAAACAGAATCATATAGCAAAAGGAGTGCTGTGTATCCTTAGATCACAGAGGCAAAGCGTGTTATTACATCTCCCTCCATATGCACATGAATAACAGAATATACCCCTTAGCTGGATATGTAATTAACACCAAACACATATGTGCCACCTGTACTAATGGTGAGGGGAAAAAAACTATGTAGCACTGCATGACCTTAAATGAAGGCCAATGCACTATGTGACCTAAGATTCTCATCAGATCTCACACCATATGTGTACCAGTAAGAAAAGCTGTTTAAATAAGGAACTACCAACACATGACATAGCAGCATCCTCTTAATGTATGAATCTAATAAACTCATTAGGTGTGATAACTCAGTGAGGGTGACCTACACACTACGAGCTACGAGGGCAACAACCTGGGAGGAATTACGTTATGTATGTATGTTGTCATCTGAAATCTAATTCCGCAGCAGAAAGTCTGAGATCTCCTTGTAGCAGAGCTGCTGGTGGTGTAAGGTCCTGTCTACCAAACATGAGACAGACCAGATGAATCAGATATATTAAAGCTCACTGATAAAATCATTGCTGATGAATTCCAGACAGTTTGTGTTATGAAGTAAATGAGCAGGAGTTTTCGAGCAACCATTTTTCTTCTTGGTCGTTTTCTAAGCAACACTACAACTGATTTTTTAGATTTATTTTTGGAGGTGAACGATGGGCTGTACATCTAATAAAGCGTCACTTTTCCACATTTAATAAAGCAGAGAACTTGTCAAATATCCGAACTGATGCCACATCGAGAAACAACGCTGAGAGTGGTTGTTCGGTTAAAACCCACATCAGAATCAGACAAAATGATTATTGTTTTTCCATACCTCATGCTTGAGATACTGACCAGCAACAAATATTTTACCACACTGTCACAGATGTCTTATTTTAGCAGTAGTCTGTTTCTTTTTTAAGATACAAAGAGAATATGCAGGAAATATGCACACAAAATTTTAACAAACACATTTTTCAGAACAAAATGGCTTCTACAGGTAACAGGTAAACATTATTGTTTATTGTGATTTCTCTTGGCACAGCTCGAACTCTATTGGTGGGACTAAATATAGTTAAATATAGTTAGATATAAATACATGTCAATTATATCATTTAAATGTATTTATATGATTTTATAATCATGAAGTCATATTAGGTGCCACAGTAGCCTGGATCATTTCATTGCTGTGAAAGGAAGACACAGGGGAGTTATCGATAAAGAAATCAGTTTAATTATTTAGACATCTACTGTGTCTGTTCTCTCTCTTCAACGAACCAGATGCCTAAGAATCATAAATCAACTGGGATCCACTCAGAGAAGCAGTAAATCTAGCTACTCTGTCATACTCAATGTATTTCTGCAGTCAGATATATTTAGTCTCTCCATTTTGCAATTAAAGGAGTAAAACAGATTTCATACTGTATGAAGAAACAGTTTGATCTATATAAATAAGACAATATTGCTATTCCCAACAGCAACAGTTTACAACAAAATCTGTGATTTGTTTATTTATTGCTATTTCAGTTTTATTTACCATTTGGTTTTTACGGTATGCATAAGGTAACATCGATGTGTCACGTCAGCAAAACTGTAGACTGTAGACGTTGACTCATTCAGTCGATTGATTTTACAGAGCAAAGGCGCCGCGTCGCGTTCCTCGCCGAGTCAGGGACAGTCGGCTCATTAGCGGCTGCACTGCTCTCTGGTGGGTGTGAAACTTGTCACCTGTAATAAAACACGGTGCACGGGTGTAGCACTGGGTCACCCGCCTGATCTGTTTCCCAAACGTAACATTATTACACAGCAACCATTTAAAAAAATTACAAACCAAAAAAAAAAAGAAAGAAAAAAGTTAAATTAATGAACGTGCCAAACTATGACATGCCTTACACAGTGTTAAAAAAAACAGGGTTTCAGTGGATGCTGTATTCCCTTGATCTCCATTAGACAAGGTGATAATTAATTAATTAATTAATTAATGTAACAAATAAATAACACAACCATGGTTGACCAAAGTGCTGTACAGGCTTAATATTTAAATTATCATAAAATGTGATGCAGACCTACTAAAACACACATTTCTCAAGTGTCTTGGAACAATGCTGGACCACAATCAGCCAGGTTCTGTCCACACACATGTGTTATTCAATGAAACCTGATCACAGATCAGCATTTAAAACAAAGGATTTGTGACCATTAAGTCTAGTTCTAGCCGTATGTTGTAATTTCCATTGATCATTTTATGTTGGGGTTTTTTTCATTCTGAACCTTTATGTTATTCTAACTCATCTAAAATCTCTATAATTGCAGGAAGCAGCATTGAAATTAACGAGACAGGAGTGAAGGCAGAGTGAGACACTCCAGAGGCTGGAAATGGTTCAAACAACTGCATCCAATTTTACTAACGTGTTTTTTTCAATATCTAGCAGCCAAAATGGAGACAGTTGTCATGCTTCTCCTCCTGTCCAATAAGATCTTACACAAGGCCTTACATTTGGCCTGTGTAAAGTCCTGGATCTGCAAAGAGATTTATGAGTTCACTTCATGAATTAAACCAGCAAGATGTCATTGGAGAATATAATCCTGAATTACACTGACATGATCCCAAATTATTAGATTTAATCTGGATCACTGCTGTTGCATTTCATTGCAAGTGACAAATTTATCTCTCTTCACTATAATCTGTACTAGAAAGTGAATTGGCCAAAATTGACAATAAGCAGGAACCTTATAAATATAAAATATAAAGTATAAAACTTTACAGACTCATTTGTCTTTTTTAAGACATTTTTTTTTTACATATGTGTGAACAGCAGAGGCTGCAGTCACACAAAAACGTTTCCGGTTTCCAGACGAGAGTCTGTTTTTCGACAGGTGAGGCAGGGTAAGACTCTCACATTACTCATTACAGTGGTACTGTCCCGTTTCACCCTGAAGAAGATTTAATAACCTCTTTTTATGGTGAATATAATTTATGAATATAAATAGGTTTGTGTTTGCATATGAACCAACTCACAAAGAATAAGATTAAAAAATATATTACAGACTGAAATCTAGGTATTCATACAGCTGATGCTTGAAAATACATCTTAAATAGGTAGTCTGTCTGTGACCGTGAAGGCTCTTACACACACTTCACACCATTTAGATTAAGATACATGTGTGTGTGTGTGTGTGTGTGTGTGTGTATGTGTGTATTTGTCCACCAAACAACCTGTTTTATCTTGCAGATAGCTGGGAGCTGTGCGTTTTTGGGGGGTTATTGAAGTGTCAATTCAGGTGCTTAACTCAATTCAATAATAATTTTATAAATTCAGTGAAAAATGTAGTTTTAAAACACTTTATTTGTTGTATTTTTAGTGAAACATGCATGCCCTCTGAATGACGCTGTTGAACACATCTCACTGAGAGGAGAATTCAGGTACACATATATCATGTTTTGTGCCTATGTAACATTTATAATTGAGGTCCAGGTCACACTGATCAGTTATTTTGTCATGGAAGGATGTCCTTTACAACATGTTCCATATTTTCTTTCTAACGCAGTTCCTTCTGAGACTGGCAATGACGTCCCCTGTAACGTGCGCGAGGGGGGGTTGCGTGCTGATCCCAGCCTACTTTTTCGCACCTCCGTCCTGTAGGATGTTGCCATTCAAACTAGCGGGCACCACCGCGGGTCACGTGCCCCACCTCTGTCCCAGCTGTCCGCGCCAGCCACCGTCTCTGACACACAGAGCCCACGGCCCGCGCGCCTTTCGCCACGCGGCCCCCCAGGAGACGCGGCAAGGGCAGCGCACACCTCGAGGATGCACCAGTGTCATTTATCACCGCTGACGTGCCTCGCCTCTCACCGCTGGAGTTTTGGTTTTTTTTGTTTCTCTCCGCCACCGCCCTTTGCGGTAAATGTGCACTACGGTCCTGGACGGAAATCCTCAGAGAGCAGCTCAACGGAAAGGCGCAGACGCACGGCCAAGGTGACAGAAACTCTGGTTCTGTCGCGCTGACTTTGGATGTGAAGTGAGATAGAGAGCAAAAGTTGTGAGCGAATGACTCCCCCTCCCCTGGTGTCTGTAGGGGTTTCACCTAAACACCCTTTGCCATTAGAGATGTGTTGGTTGGTCTGACTAATAGCCTACAAAATCTAGGGTATAATAAATTCACCACCTTTGAAAAACCTCATTAACATCTTGATGACTGTGGCCAGTAATGCCGTAATGAGAATGGATACAAGGGTGATGAACTGATCTGAGTTTGCTGAAAAAAGAGATGATTATAAAATTGATAGAATACCTATACGCTTATTGTAATTCACTTTTTCCCACGGGATCTGTCATTTTTCAAATCAATATTTAATTTCTCAAGATCAATGGTTTCTGTTTTCTCTTCCTTGCTGTTATTTGAGGATGTGTGTAATAATAATAATTCCTAATAAGGTTCTCAAAGCAATCTATATACATTTGTCATTAAACTATTTTCCATAAGTGTGATGAAACTTGAAAGTACCAATTAATTATTCGTTTTTAAGGACAGAACGTTATCGTTATAGAGAATATGAGTGGAGGAGCGTATGTAAATAACAAGAGACAAGAACAGCTGATCTTGGGTTTATTTTAAAGGCTGTGATAACACACAGGAGGGGTGTGCTCTGTGTGTGTGTGAGAGAGAGTGAGAGTGAGAGAGAGACAGGGATTGTGGGCTAGCAGCACAAACGTGCATAGGCCTGTCACTGTGTGACTTTGAACGTCCCTCTAGTGACCTGGCGTCCGCAAGCCCATCGCACCCCCCCTCCTCTTCCTCCCCCACCCTCCTCATCCTCCTTGCCGCCTGACAGGGATTCGGTGACACTTTATTTAGCGTCCAGGCCTGCTGTACCTTCCTGTGCTGCTGAGATGGGGGAGGGAAACCCGGCGAAATGATATTTTATTTTTCCAGAGCAAGGTCATATTTATTATTTATCTTGGGGGAAAAAAACAAGGCCACAGAGTAATTTATCCGTCTCTAAGACTACAAGTGGAAAGCTGCTGGTTTGGGCAGATCTGAACAATTAAATAAAATGATAAATGACGACAAATACTAGTCAGTATTTCTTTTCTATAAGAAAATATTCATTTACATTTGCAGGTTTATGGTATGCAGACGAAAAATTGTAGTAAACAAAGCGAAAAGAATTTGTAAACTCGCCTTACTGAAGTTATGAGAAAGAAGCTGTCACTAATGCTTTTCTATCTTTTAATACAGAAAACAACCAAATGAAAGCAACATATGAAAAAAAATATCCTCGTGGTTTACGTCTTTAATGAGGTAATCAGGCACGACTAACCAGCGAATGATCTAATAAGGAATTTCAGAACGTCCCACTTTTCTCCGTCTGTGTGGCTGCATCCACTACGTTTGAGGTAAGTGAGTGAAAATGATATATTTGTGAAAATATTGTTGTGCTTCGCTCTACGTATTGCTTTAGGCTATGTGATTAACGTTGATTAATTATATAGCCACAGCTAGTTTGCACAAAGCTGATAACCCCGCGATGTACCACGTTGATTCGGTGTTAATTATGTTTCAAACGGACTCTCTCCGTCTACCTGGCCAAACCACATTATTGCCTTCTGTGGTACAATTAGCAGAGATTGCTACCTATTCAGGTATTAATCGTCCTTGGCCTGATATGCTGGGCTTCTGTGAACTGATATTCTCATTCGAGTGATTCATGGTGAATGCGGTGGTCATTTCTCCAGTAGGCTTTTTATGAAGTAGGCCTTCATCTTGAATCAAATGTGCCGGATTGTTTCATCCATAAATCAACTAACCAAACGGAAAGGACCCTAATTAGAGAAAATTTACCAAGATACATGTTACGAAATCGTGATTAACTCGTAGCAGCAAATATATTGCTATGGAGACACAATATTGTGATACAAGATGAGATAAACACGTCGTTGTTTGTAAACTAATTTGGTCAGTTTGCACGTATTGTTCGTCATGTAAATGATGTAACAAATATAATAAGCTGTCAATCTACCGGGTTTGTTTATAAATACTTTTTTTTTGCAAAGTAAAGAAATAAATAACTGAGCTTTAGTGATTTTAATATGTTCATCAGTTATTTGTGCTCGTCTGAATCCTCTACACCTTATATAGCTTATATATAACAAAAATCCAGTTATTTTTTTATTTTTTTTTATAATCCCTTCCATTTAAAGATTTGTTTTCTTGGAATGGGAACCTAGTGAATTTATGTATTGTTTTTGACAACTAGCTAAGCATTTGACACATTTGTATTTATACTGTATAAGCATATATGCAAAGCCATGAGTATGCATGCATGATAAAACTGGTGACTCCCAGAGTTAAATGGAGTCAACCTGGACCTCACAGGAGTTCATTTAACACCATGTCTGTATGAGAGAGATACAGAGACTGGGAGGCTGGGAAGCGTTTGGACTGATGGCTTGGTTACTCTTATCAAAGCGTGCAGGTGTGATGTGTGGTGCAGAGATCCTGGCCAACCAGACTCTCCGTCAGCACACGACAGAAAAATCAGTAGGGAAGCTCTCTCAGGACCTCACGTGGATACTCCTCCACCTCCCACCTCTCCATCTCTTTCTCCTGCCGTCGCTTGTGCTCTTGCAGTACCGTCAGGCTGCTCGTCCTACTCCCTGATCCATCCCCACAATCGCTCGTTACCGTCTGTCGGCCAACCTCATTGGACCAATCAGGCGCAGCTTCCCGTGTGCTTGCTTGCTTATTTGCTGTTTGCATGTATTTGTGACAGAGCAATAAACGAGCCCGTTTGTATACAAACAGCCCTTTTCATTATTCTTCTCCTTTGAAGTCTTTAGATGTCCATTTTTGGTTATTGTTTTTTAAGACTTTAAAGAGCATCCCTGTAACTAGTCATACTGTTGATATACACTCAGCATGTTCGTGAAGCATGTATAATACAACATAAACCATCGAAGGAATATAGAAACATTTTTTTGTGGCTGTACCCAACTGTTACCTGAGTAAATCACTGTTCATGATTCTTCTGTAGCAGCCTTACCTTTGTTCTGGTTGTGTTTCACAACATACAAGCAGTATTTTAATACCATCTGCTCTTTTTCCTCCACTTAGGTTTGTTAAAGTCTTGCATCCAAGTTCTTATAACTGACGGTCAAGGTTTTGAAGGTCAACAGGTATAGTTTTATAGGTAATTTATAGTTTCACATAACTGACTCAGTGTTGTTTTTGAGGACGGGTTTTTAGAACGTGTTGTTTTGAAAATATTGCAGCTGGTAAAGACGTTGCAGACAGTCTCCACGACTTCTGTGTCTCAAAAGACTAATCTACCCTGTTCGGCTGACCTAAGCAACTTAGGTTTCAGAGCGCAGTTATCAAAGTCGTAATTTTGCATGCCTTTATGTTTGACTCTGTAAGCCAAATTTCTTCTTTGTTTTCAGCCATCTTAATGCTTTCATTGACTTTCTTCATAACACTTCTTTACGCACTGTGACCATTATGAAATCATTAAGCATTATGAAACTATTAAGCATTATGAAAATATTTTTACCCTTATCTGATCACTTTGCTCCACCCTGTCCCCATCCATGAAGGACCTGATCAGATATTTGAACATGGTGCTAGAAAACCTGCATAAAATAACCTGCATAGTTCTTGGTTTCTTTATTTATTATAGAAGTTACAGTGTCCTGACCAGTCTCCATCTTTAGAACTAAGCTTCCTGTTCAGGAAAAAAAAGTGCAGCATTTCTTGTTGCTACTGAAAAGTTTCTCTCAACACCGACTCTTCCATGTGAAACAGGTTTAACTCACAGATATCTTGGAGTTTGTGAGCATGGACTGCTCACATTTAGTATGTGCTAATGGCTTTCAGTAGTTTTAGGTCTGGATTTTAAGTAGAATGGAGGAAGGATCTGAAAGCACTGATGTAGTTGGGTGTAAATTTTCAGTTCCTGTCTAAATTATGAAATGACAAACTCTGAACTGCTTCTGTTAGTAGCCTTGACTTATCAGTTTAATTTTACACAGCGATTTAATTTAGTATTTTTCCACATCTCTCTCTGAAATTAATTTCTCAAGGTTCCCCAGCAGTTGCTCTTGCCTGCTCTTGTGCATGTTTCACCCTGTGAAGTGTTTGATACCTTTTTAAATAATAAACCCTGGGATGTTTAAGAATGGGGGGGTAAACGCACAGCCCTACAGGGTGGGGTGGCCTACGGGAACGGAGAAGTGAAACGCTTTCAGAAACTCCGGAGGCTTTCACTGCATGGGAGATGATGCTGTCCAGTCCTGCTGTGCCCAACACATCAAATGGATTTACATCGAGTTTGTTGATTGCTGGTTAGTTAGGGTTTGCCGTTCAGTTATCCATGGTCTGATGCTGCAGTGAATCTCCAACCACAGAACGGGCTAACCATTGTTATTGACTTCACATTCAAACATCGCTTGAGGAGATGATTCACATTTGTTATACTCTTGAGGTGAGTATGTTTGTTTGGTACTCGGTCATGGATCCTATTCACTTTTCTGTTCGTTTGTTTGTTTGTTCGATTGTGTTGTGAGCAGTGACCTAAGGCAAGAGGCTGGATGTTCTTCTCGTGTGATTTGACGTCGGAGAGCGGCATGTAAAGATCCGAGCTCGTTACAGACCAGCCACTTTTTGTGTGCCCCTCATTCTGAAAGTTTGTAATAAGTTTGTAGTAAACTTCTGCTTCACCAAACACAGCTAGAACTTTTGACTAGAAGTTTTGTTTGTTTGTTTTACACATTTGAAATGTGGTTTTAAATAGCAGCACTGCTATTGCGCAAAAGCACCTTGAACAAGCGTTCGATTACAAAAAACGGTAAAGGCTTCTCAGAAGTTCTTGTTGCAGGAGAAAAAAAAAAACATGTAGTTATTCCATCTTTACTTCCATCAGGCAGATCGCCAGACACCGCGGTCAGGTTGGAGAACATCCTCCCGAGAGAGCTCATCCTTCTTGTATCTCTACCATGGAAACTGTGACTCGAGGAGGATGTGTCTGTGCTGTCACCACAGCTCAGATATTTTCAACCTATTGAAACTGCAGCTGTCTACTCGAAGAGGTTGCTTGCATTGTTAACTGAGGTGCTGCTTGAATATGGAATTATTTACGTTGCAAAAAACAATCTTGGAAGAGCTTGATATGAGAGCTCATGAAAAAAAAAGTTTGTGTGCTGAAATCTTCTCTCAGACTTCATGTGAGACGTTAGATCCAGTAGAATGAAAATCTTAATTTGGATGATGAAATTTCCATCTATGGAAAATTTTTATACACAGTCTGAATTTTGAGGGCACAGAACTTTTTTTTTTAAATACTTGATGAATACCAAAACGGGCACAAACTTGTAGTACAACATTGATATTTATTTTTAGTTTAGTTTATTTTATAGCACAGCTGTCTCAGTGTGCCTTGTCTTCTGCAGCGGTTCTGGCAATGAGCTTCAGCACTTGTAATGCATGAGGTGAGAGAGCAAAGAAGGTGTGTGTCTAACACCAGGGAGTTTTTCCATCAACAGCTAAATGCAAACTAGCTGTATGCCACATCCAGACTAGCTGTGTAGTGAATAGATGGTTTCACAAGCTTGTTTACATCTTTCCTTTACAGAGCATTTATGATATAAGAAAGGAACTTTCATTTGAGAGTTAAATAATTACTATAGCTTAGGGTATTGGGGCCAGTTACAGGAATGCTGCTTTCTGTCTTTCACGCGCTGTAAGTAACACGGTAAAGGCAAAGTATGGAATCATGGGACTGCACATTCTAAAGAGGAGATGAACTCCATTATTTCCAGCTAAATGACTCTTGTCAGGTGTTGGTGAATGTGGGTTACCTGGAGGGCAGTGCCAAAGGTTTACCTACACATGCTGGGAAAATAAAAACTCTTCTTTTGGCCATAAGACAGCATGACCACACAGCAAAACTTTTTCCCTCACTCTGGCCCTGAGTTTTACTGCTTGTCTAAAAATACCACAGTTCCCCGTGTGGGCGTTTGGAAGCTGAATGAGCATCATCTAGCAGGAAGAGAGGTGATAATACCACACTGTGAATTAGTTTGAGCTTTGGATGGGACTGTGATAGAGGGCTGTAACACAAGTTAGTGTGTCCTGGGGCAAGGTCATATTTATTATTTATGCAGCATTGCAGACGCGAACCTCTGCTGCAGTCGTTCCTGGTCCTGGGTGAACCGTGATGGTTTGATCAGATGGCACAACTCTTTTTTTCATGGTGTGTGTACATGCATATACAATGCGGTGTGTGAGTGTGTTATATAAACATGGAAAATGGTATTTGTGTACAAATATAGGCAACCAAATGGTTTAAACTGAATGATTCTTAAATAATTTGTACTTGAAAATATCATACTTTCGTGTTAATGGCAGCATGGCATTTGATCAGGTTGATTCCATGGGAGCTGATGACAGATCCAGTGGCTCTATGGCCTAAGCAGTATAGTACTCCCCTGGAGACATTGTAGGTATTAAAGCATACTCTATCTAAACAGTTTTAAATATGGTTATAAATAATGTTTTGGGGTCCACTTTTTTTTTTTTTTCTCTATAGTGTGAAAAATGAAATTCACCCGCTTTGATTTCTGTGGTTTAATCAGGACATAAAAACAAATCACCAGTTCTTAGCCAGTCTTAAAATGAGAAATACTACCTCAGATGAACAACACGCAACAAATTACACAGTGTCATTCATTAATAGAAACTAGGCCAAATGCAGAAGCAGTATGTGGAAAATGCCCTTGATTAATTGATCGTCAGCAAGTGTGAAACCATAAGCTGTGGCAGTTTGCTAGTTTGGTACATTCAGGTGTGTGCCAAGGAGGAAAGATATCCATGTGATCTTAGAGAAGCAGTTGTTGCTTCCCATCAGACAGAGTTTTAAGGCCATTTCCAAACAATTTGTCCATCATTCTACAGTGAGAGAGGTTATTCAGAAGTGGAAAATGTTCAAGACGGTTGCCAATCTTCCCAGGAGTGGACATCCAAGTAAATTGCTCAGAGAAATTGCAAAAAACCCAAGAGCAACTTCACAGACTCTACATGCCTCAGTTAGCACGTTAAAGGTTCAAGTTCATGACAGTACAATTACAAAAAGACCAAACAAGTATGGTTTGTTTGGAAGGGTTGCCAGGAGAAAGCCTCCTCTCTCTAAAAAGAACATGACACCACAGCTTAAGTTTGCAAAGTTTCATCTGAACAAAACCACTTCTGGAACAATGTCCTTTGGACAGAAAAGTTGAGATGTTTATCCATAATCCACTGCACCATGTTTGGCAAAACCAAACACAAACACCTCATAACAGCTGTCAAGCATAGTGTGGCTTCCAAAATTCCTGTCAAAGCTTTAGCTTGATGCTCAGCTAACTCCCTCGCCTCACAAACCAAAACACTCGGAAAAATTCCACGAATCCACTTCCACTTTTACTGTAACATTCAGAACCTTTCTTACAGAGCAGATGAGCCACTCCCGGGTTCCTCCATTATGAGAACCTGTTGGAGGGTTGAAGTGCCACTGAACACCTTTCTGTTGCAGATGTCTTTCAGTCATACGGGTATTCCATTCACTTATCATTTTCTTCATCTCACTGTCTTACAAGATGGCTTACTGTTCGGGGTCGTCTGGCATCGGCGCACGGCTCAATCTGCTGCCCACTGTCATAAGTCCATCTTGTAGTACTGGATACAGGATTCAAGTCCATCTTGCAGTACTGGATTCAGTTTATGAAGCAAACTATTTTACTTTACACTTTGTTGTTCTTTTAGCATTATCAGATCTTCTTGGAAACTTTGCTTTTGAGCGTATTTCACCATTTCTGTCTCCTGCTTTGGTAAAATCATCACAGGTGAGTCTTGTTCCTTTATAATTTTTCTTGAACCGATTAATTCCCTTCATTCGTGATGAGCTTGATTCTTTTTTTGCCTTCATTTCTTTCAGCAGGTCTTTCAACTTCAAAAATCAAGCTATTGCATGCTATAGCTTTGTCTAGGATGAGTAATACATCATCAGCTGGTCCAACGGATCTTTGCTCTCCTGCATCTTTATGACGTGATTGAACAACCTTTTTGACATCTGGGTCATCCATATATCATTCCAGGATCTGGATTCTTTGGCCACTGGTCTTCATTGCAGAGTACGAAACCTAAAAGCTTTCACATTTCAAGAATGCCTCAACAGACTGACCTCAGAAGACATGATCTGCTGGATTCAGACTGGTACTGATGGACCTCTTCTGTGAAGCTTGAGAAGCTCCAGAATTGCTGACACCTTGTTGGCAACAAAAATTTTGAATCTGGTACTTTCACTGTTCAAGCACTTCAGCTATCTGTCCAAAATATTGAGTCGTGAAGTTCCAATTCAAGCTCTTTCTTCAACAACTTGTCCATCTTGACTTCAACTGAGGCTGCAGTTAATTCCGTTCCAAGTATGGTAAAAGATTAAGGGTGCCACCTGTGCCTTCGTCATGAGAGTGGATCAAGTCTCACCAGCTGAACAGTATAGCAAAAGGTATAACGTGCTGTTCCATAAGCACTTGCATCAGCGAAGTGGTGTAACTGAGCAAAGACTGTTGCACCAAACTTCTCGATGCGTCTGTCAACGCCAAACTCCTCTAGCTGTTGCAAGTCTGAAGTCCATTTTGTCCATTCTTTAATGACGTTGTCTTGTAAGCTTTCATCCCAGTTGTACTTCTACCGGCATAACTCTTGCAGAATTCTTTTGGTGGGCAGGACCACGAGAGGAAAGCAGGCCTCTCCTGGTGTGTGGGCAATCTTTGAGACTGACCTTGAACTTGAACTGATCCATCTCAATACGCCACTGGATTCCCAATGCCTGCTCTGTTCATATTTAAATCAATGACTTGAAATCCTAGTGCTGTCTCTTCATGAATTAAGTTGAACAACTTCCTGCCATTGCTTGACCGTTTGGTTAGCCGAAACCCACCTTTCGGCAACATGCTTCTTAAGTTGGTGCACTCTTTGATTGTTATGCTTTCATCAGCTATTGATTTAAGGTAGCCGTCCACGTAAAAACCAAAGATGTGGCAAGTTCTTTCTCATAGTTCCCGATGTGCCTCCAAAGCTCACTGCACAATCACAGACGATGCATAACTTTTGTTTGACTGGATGTCTGACTCCATGATGTGGCAGATACCATGTTCTTCCCTCAGTTGGTTCATATTCAGTACTGTCTGTTTTCACTGCATAACCTTCATTCAGAATATGAATTCAACATATTCTGAATGGTAATCTGCACCTTTTGAAAATCTCTTCCTTGCTCTGCTACTCCTCTGTTGTTTGGCATGCACAGTGATTTTGTTTCTCAGCAGAAGGCATATACTGTAATGACCATCTTTCAGTTGTGACGACTGAGCCACCATGTTAATAAACCGGTGATCTTTCCGGTGGAACATTTTCGATATATTCAGTCTGCCCTGCAGGAAAGGAAAGCTGGAAAGTCCAGCTTGAACTGTTGATGCCAAAGCTCTTCTAGCCTAGCTACTGAGATTTGATTTACTGTAAAAGCTGCTGATCTATTCATCCTCAGTACATCATTTCCTCCTTTAATAGGTCCGTTAACTGTCCAGCTCAATGCTATTCTCATGGTATATGGTCCATCATCCACACACTCACCACGTGAAGTCTCTCCAATGCTTTGGGAACGTTGGCTCCTATTAATAATCCAACTTTGGCTTCAAGGGCAGGAAGTTTCACATTCTTTAGGTGAGGCCAACTCGTAACATCCTCTTGGCGTGGGATGCTATCCTTAGTCACAGGAGTGTCCTTTTGGGAAAACACTTCTGAAAGCTCAATAAACTGATCACCTTTCAGGTTACTGATTTCCAGTCACGATGCACGTATTCACCACAGACTCGTTTCCCATTGTTCGCAAGGAGATGTTTGTGTGATGTCCATTCATGTTCAGGTCCTTTATTAGTGCCTCTGTAGCAACAGTAGCGGAGCTTCCTGTATCTAAAAATGCGTACATTGTCACTATCTTGGTTCCTTTCTGTGCCTTGACCTGTACTGGGATGATTGAAAGAAGTCTTCTTTACCAGCCCTGGTGACTTCACATATTTCTGACATTTGAACAGGAGCATTTGGTTACTTGCTGATCATTACTTTCTTTTTGAATGCAAGGTGCATGGTGGGATAACGAGAACATTCTTGAAACTTCTCTCTACAGCTGCTGTTCATATGGCCATGTTTCAAGCATGTAAAGCATAGACCTTTTATTTCTCAAGTTTTTCTTTGTGTGGCTTGCTCTTAGAAGCTTTGCTGTTCCCCATTACAGTAATATCATGGTTTGCTATTGGCATCTACTGAAGCAGCCTTCGTTTTGTCCGATATTGCGTTCCCCTGGCCTTCTTTCCTGTCTTTTTTCATAGATGAGGCAGTGGATGTTGTGAAGACCCTTTTGGCTTTAGGCATTTCTGTGTTTGGTACTTTCAGTCTCTGTCTGACTGAATCCTCTGTATTGGAGGCATTTTCTTTTATATTTCCATTCAGAGGATGCAATAAATACTTGACTTGCTTGTAACCAAAGTCCATGAACTTTACTCTTTTCATGCAGGTCACAGGCAAACTTTCCCCAGGATTCTTTGCGTTTGTAGTGGAGCTTGTTAACTAATATCCTTATGTTGGCCGCATTGTCCATCTTCCATGTATCCACCATTGTGTTGGAACAAACTATTAGAAACGGTGAGAAGTTCTGTAGTGCTGTGCCATCTTCTGGCTTGATTGTCTGCCAGCCTGTCGTCATCACTGAAATACTCCTTTAACATTTGCTTTGCTTTGGCATAGCTTGATGAAGGTGACATGTGAATGCAGCTCTTTACCAACTCATGTGGCTGTCCACTTGTGTACTGTAGCAAAAACTGTAGACGATCACAGTCAATGTCAGTACGGCCTTCAATTCCATGTTAAGTGGATCTGATAAAGGATTTATATTCCAGCGGTTCGCCCTTGAATGTTTTAATATTGAGCTCAGGAAGTAAAGATGCCTTGTGGTTCTTCGCTAGGTACTATGTGACATTTACTTGTTGACATGGCCTTGCTCAAACCATCAAGCAATCCATGGCTAGATTGCTTCCTTCTGACAAGTTGTGATTAAACGAATCGTATTGGGAATAATTTTGTGCAGGAGTAACACGCTGTGATGGTGCACTTCACTATTCCTTTGTCTTCTGATATTTCGCATGCTCACGTCATCCTGCACATCCTCATATTTTTGCAAAACTTCCAATCTTGCATCTGTGACTCAGCTGTTGCTGTTTGAATTGCATGCACTTCCTTTCTAGCCCTAATTGCAGCTTCCTTTCTCCTTTGCTCTGCTTCAAACTCCGCTTCATCCTCTTCTGTTGCCAGCTTCTCCATGATGGCTGCTGCCTTACCCTTTAGTGATGTACGCTCAGTCTCTTTGCTTTCAGTTTCATCGAGCATGCTGAAATCACGCTTGAACGTGATCTAGACCTTTTAGAGCGCTTAGCGGAAGATTTTGACACAGACATTACTTTGCCCTCTTTCTCTTTCCCTGGCCTGCTCTGCACACTTCATGACATCTTTCATCCAATTCTCACATTTCCAGAAGTAATCATTCATAGACTCTTGTTTAGGATCAAACCAATTCTTCTGATTGACAATCTTCTGATTCTTCCTCATTCATAAATCGCTGCAAACTATAGTTTAAATTTTTCACTTCTTGCTGCACAAGTCAACACGCACACACACAGGTTTTAATGAGCTCAGCATTTGCATCGTCCTTCATTGTCTTCAGTTTTCCCAATCATGCTAGTCAGCTGTCCTAGCTTGCTCTTACATTGATGGATCTGTCTAGACTTGCACTCTTCCACACCTTTGTCATTTTTACAATTTGTTTCTTTTCTTGTGGTTCCATGTTGTGTAAACCTTTTCAAATTCACATTAGTTAACGTAACTGTTAGCACTTAGCTTTACACTGAGTTCCACTTAGTCATTCTACAGAAATTAGCTTGTTAGCTATCCATAGCACTATTCAACTTTATAGTTATTGTTTTCCTTCCCAGCAACCATCTGTGAATCCATGATATTATATCCTGTTTTTGTTCTCTTTATCCAGCCAGTCCAATCTGCTATCCAATAAACCGTGAAGAAAGTGTTTTGTTTTGTTTTTTTAACCAAATGTGGTTTCTCAAATTCCTGTTGAAGCTTTAGCTTGATGCTCAGCTAACTCCCTCACCTCACAAACCAAAAGACCTGGAAAAAGTCCAGTTCTTTGTAATTTACCGTTTACTCGAAACTTTCTAAAACATTACAAATATTCCAAACATATAGTGATCCATAAAAAAAAAAAATACACAAAGATTTTGAGTGTGTAACATGTAGAGAGTGCAAGACTATTTTGCTCCAGTGTTCCCTCTCGTTTTTCTAATTTTTACCACACCCTTCGTATCCAAATTAAATGACTCTATAGAGGGTGACAGGAACACATTAAAAATTCGGTCTTATTCTTACCAAGTAAATCAAAAGCATTACAGTATTTTTTTTTATGTAAAATTAACTTAAACTGTGTTTAAGGGTCCTACACTTAGTAACAGAGGGGTGATGATTTGGGCTTGTTTTACTGCCATGGATCCTGGCCACCTTGTAGTCATGGAGTCAACCTTGAACTCTTTTGTATACGAAAGTAGTCTAGAGTCAAATGTGAGGCTGTAAATCTGACGGTTGAAGCTTGGTCAAAACTGGGTCATACAGCAGGACAATGATCGCAACACACCAGCAAATCTGCATCAGAATAGCTGAAGAAGAAATGGATCAAGTTTCCAGATCAAAATCCAGACCTCAACCCAATTAAAAATGCTGTTTTGGGACCTTAAGAGAACCTACTTCAATAAACTGAAGCAGTGTTGCAAAGAAGAGTGGGAGAGAATTTCTTCAGAATGATGTGAGAGACTGAAGGTCGTGCAGAACACGATTACTTCGTTATTCCTGCTGAAGTTGGTTCTACAGCTGTTGATTCATGGGGTGAACTTGGTTTTTCACACATAGCTTCTCCATGTTGGCTTTATTTTTGCTAAATAATTAATGATATGCTGGAATCTGTTGTGTGTTGTTCATCCAAGGTTGTATTTACCTAATTTTAGAACTTGGAGAGGAAGCAAGATAATTTATGCCCGGATAAGTAAAACAGTAGGATTCAAAAAGAATGTATTTTTCTCACATGTCCGTATATATGTAGAACATGATGTACATCAATCTCTCAGATTGTCTGCACACACAGAAAAGGGCAAAAGAATGCTGGAGCCATGGCATCAGAGTGGCCTGATTCTTGCCTTACATCACTTTTAGAGTGCTAAGATTGCTCCCTCCCTCTCGCTTTCACCGTCCTCTCTCTCTCTCTCTCCTCTCCTTTCCCTGAAACCTCCCTCTCGCCCGTGCCTCTGTGTATTTAGGAGATCAGTGATCACTCTCGTTGCTGGCTCACTCCTCGTCCGAGCTGAAAGGGAAGGCAGGGATCACTCAGCCTGCACCTTTGTTGTCAGGTCTTTGTTACCTCAAGGTTGTCTGGTTTGTGACTGAAGGGATGCCAGCAGTACAGGCAGCCCAGCAGCAGCTGAGGTCTGGTTGGCGTGAAATACACACGGTGTGCCGATAAGAGAGGAAATGAAAAGGCCCACCACATATTTGACCCTTTGGAATAGCTTCACTGTCCACAGATGGAGCATGTAGATAAACAGCAGGAAAGAAGCCATATCTGGGAGAGTGCTATACCTTTACTGCTGCCTCTGGGGAGAGGACAAGGAGACAATGAGATGGACTCGGGGAAAGCTCTGTTCCACCTTCTGCTCACTGTATACCTTTTACTGTTGGCTTGTGCGATTCAAGAGAAGAAAGGTGAAGAAATTTCGTTCTTATTATTTCAGTGGCTTTACATCATTTTACATCAAGTCGCTAATGAACTCCCTTGCAATCTGAACCGGCTGTTATACTGAAGAGGCAGTCAGAAACATTTTTCTTTACCTTGTTAGTTTGTGTCCAGGTCTGAGTCAACATTTCACAGTCCAATCAGATCGATTGATCCTGCCATGTATTATTTTCTTCCCCAAATATCCCGTTTGCTTGTTTGTTTGTTAGTTTGTTTGTTTTTCAGTAATATGTCACATTTTTTAGAAGGAATGTGTTATGAGTTTGTATCATGTTGTCTTTTAGCCGGAACTAGCCTGTAGCTATCAATGTGTGCTGTATGCTGAAAAAAAACATACTTGTTGTATTACAATACAACATCAGTTTCGATGCAAAATCACCACACGATCATGTAGATTTTCAGTATAGTTGCACCCATAAGAACATCTTGGCCCTTCTACAGTTTAACAGAGATGGTCTCTGTCATCACTGCACTCTTCCATATGCTGTGTAATTCAAACCATTCTGCCTAATGAAACCCTTAATAATTGCTAGGGTTATGATGTAAGAACACTGTATGAGTGCACAGTGTTCTCTGCCTTGTTACGGTGCCTTGGCTCCACGTGGCTTTGGTGTTTTGCCTGATTATATTTGACGGTAGTAGAAGCGGGTCACCTTCCGTTTTTGTATTGCACTTTTCAGCACGATGGTTAACAGCTTTGCCATCAAGTGACAGCTAAACTAATCTGGTCCTTCCCGTCAGAGAAACCGCAAACTACTGTTTGCCTTTCAGAAAACCACATATCACCCACAGAGGGGCCCGGACCCGGTGCTTTTAAAAGCCAATAACTGCCTTAGATCTCTTGGTTCTACTGAAGCCCACAGAAACCTGATGGGGACATTTCAGCATTGTAATGAAGCTGGGACTGGACATGTGTGTCACTCTCTCTCTCTTGCTCGCTCGCTCGCTCGCTCCCTGTTCCAGCCTCTATTTTTAGGGATGGCCCTAATGGCCATCTTGTTTGAAATACCCACGGAGAAGATGGGTTGGATGTACACAGGCGGTGGAGGGAGAGCCGGTGAACGTGATCGTTCTGGCCTGGATCTGCAGCCCTCCCACCCCTATGGTCATTAGCTACATAATGGTTTTAGCTGGTTAGTTTTTTTTTGTTCTTGTTGTATCGTGCTGCTTTTTGAAAGGTTGGTAAGCATTTTTAGTTTATTCTTCTGTATTGTTCTTTATGATTTGTATTCTTAAACAGCTTTACTATATAAGATAAACGGAGAGTTGCAGACTTAATCCAGCCATTCTGTAGAGATATTGCAGAGAAACCCTTATTAGGACAGGAAAGAACAGGAAAGCAATCAGTGTGGGTCTCCACCATCCAGCAAATGGTATTAAAGTCCTGCAGTACCACAGAGATTTTCACTCTGTCAGGGAGAAACGGAGGTATGCTTAATAAATGGATTTTGGAAATGTCCAAATGCTTTTTTTTTGCAGTCGGTTGCTTAGATAAAAGCTCATGCATTTGAAATTAAAAGCCAGAATGGAGCCTCTTGTTCACGGCAGATGAAGCTACAACCATTCAATGCTTCTTTAATACTGGTCCCCATTATATTTCTAAATTATATTTACATTTATCTCATTTATCATTAGCAGACCTGATAAATAACCTCTGCAGAATGGCATTAACCCCTAATGGGGGATTTTGTAAACTCACTTCAACAAGCATGAGAGGTAATTAAGTATATTTACATGAAATAATAAAGGTCATGATTGAAGCCAAGAACCCGATCCAATATCATGATTTGGGTGTAATGACCACAGCAACACAATGAATCTGGACAGAAGACAATGTGCGCGACTTGGTACAGCAATTAAAAACCCATCAAGTTAAAAAAAAAAAAAAGTACAAGCTGAAAAATAAATTAAAAAAACACAGCTTGTGTGGCACAGACAACTGATCTTTGTAACAAGGTCCAAATGAGATAATATATTCCATTTTGTCAGGGTTTTTTTTTATTTTTTTAGTTTAGGTGTTGAAATAGCATCTTGTAAGCTGACCATTGTTACACTCTCCTCATTACACCGAAAAACACTGTCTATCCCATAATCCCTCCTACCTTAAACGAAGTCACATACAGAATATTTTGTGGGACTTTTGTTTTGCCCAATTAGTGGCTCGGATAGGAAGCGCATCCCTCAAGTGCTTGCAGGTCATTAGGACAGGGAGTGTCATATCACACCCATCACCCCATCACTCTCTGGAGAACTTGCATGTCTGAAGCACTACAAATCAAACTAGCTAACACCAGCACAGAAGCTAGTAGAGCTCTAATTAATTAGCTCTTAACCACATGGGTATGCGTGTTTTTTAGAAGGCTTTTTTTCCATAAGGGAATACATATAGGTTTGTTAGTAGCACATTGTTCTGTTGTAAGCATGTGAATAATTCTGATAACACATTTTTAGCAAATAATCAACTTTTAACCATGTTTTTTAGACATGTCTCACACCACTGTATCTCTCTCTCTCTACCCTCACGTTATCTAATGATCAAGTACTGTAGTTTTTGTTTACTCATCACTGCCATTCGATTATTTCTGCTCTTTGCTGAGGGCTCTCACTTACCACACATTACTGAAATACTATTAATGATTTCCAAATGAAGTAGATGATGAGATTTACATTTCTGTGAAGAGAATAAACATTTCATTCCTTAGCTGTGGTCAAAATGATGGTTATACTGAAGTGTCTGATTTACATTAGTGAAAGCCTTTAGTTGTCAGAATGGCAGATCCACTAGGGTGCACTGACGCAGGAAGTCGAATTTCATGTGCTTAAAATAAGGGCACATTTAGTTCGTTTTTTAAATTATTTTACCTATGATGGCATATAATATGAGCCTCATTATAACAATAGCAAACACAAGCCTTAACTGGTAAAAAAAACACAAAATGGCCAAACAGACATTGTATCATCCGTATTAAATAAACTGTCAAAAGTCTAAACTATTTCATCCGAGCTATTAGGCCTATTACTCATAGAATATTACATTTTATGCAGCCATGCTAAGTGTTGTTGTCTTATTATCGATCTAGAGGTAAGGGGCAAAGAGAAAAACAAGGAAGAGAAATATTTTCAAGGACTCCTAGGTAAGATGGTGTTTAAACAATCTATAATTGCCTTGACTGAGTGAATATTAAGCACCTCCATTCATTCACACTGCCTCATTAACAAGAAAGTGCACAGCTCTCAGGGTTTCTGCCAAGTCGCAGACTTGCTCTGCCTGTAGGGAGGGGAAGACCTGATTACAGGCAGCTTGTGGAAGGCGAACTTCCTTACAGTCTTCCATTAAAACGGACAACTTTACGTCATTCTCCTTTTCCAGTGCCGACTAATTATTTTTAGGCTCTTGCAGCAGTCCAAAATGCTGCAACGTTTCACTCATTTTCTGACCATTGTGTTTTCCTTTGAACCTCCCCAGCTCGGTATCATTCCCCATAACCCAGCCTTGGTCCATCTTAGTTCAGCTTGGGGCTTCCCCCCTCCCTGGTCCCCCACAGCTCCATCTCAGAGATGGACTCCTGATTGAGCATTTTGGCTCGTCACACCTCTGGCCTGTGGAATTGGCTCAGTTTTACTAAATAATGAAGCACAGTGTGTACCCACTGCTCTAATTAAAACCCTCGGCCATTCATCTATCTAACTGCTGCAAACCCTAGCAGGATAATTGTCTGTTTAGTGTACCACTGCACACACTCTCGATTTCCCCCCCCCCCCTTCGGCGAACTTCCTCACAGGATCTCTGACAAATACAGATCACAGACAAACCTATGCGGGCTCAGCTGCGCTGTGTTGGGTTACAGCTGAACTGCAGTGTGCAAAAATGAGTCCACATGAGTCCAACATGACGACCACATGCAGCTTCTTGCCTTGAGGTGGAATGTTCCAGAACCACAACACTTGCTCCATGCTTTGTGCTTCTTCTTGTGTTGGGTTTGTTATTGTTGCTTATTACTTGGAACGATCACAGCAGATAAAGTGAAATGTGTATGTAGATTTCAGTAGAAACTTCAGTAGAACTTTGTTGCAGTGAAAGCAACTCCTTTTTGGAGCACAAATCAAGAGCTTATAAAACGGGTTGAATAAACTGAACTGTTTTATTAAAAGAGGAAAAAAGAAGCAAACGGATCCTGTTTGCATGCAGTCTGTGCTTGTGTGGTAGTCTGGTTTATAAAAGTCGTTTGTTGCCTAACAGTTTGGCTTTCATGACGGCCATGTTTGCTTTGCATTCATACAACAAACCAGCTGCCCAGGCCTCTGTATTCCAGAGTGTGAAGACGGGATGAAACATCAGTCAGGCACATTCAGACGAACAGCGCCAGAGTCTACAGACAGAGTGCGTCAGTATGTTCTCATGCATTTTAGCAAGTCCACCTTTTGTAGTGTGTTTTTTTTCTACTTCTTTCTGTTTGAAGACCTCGCTTGCAGAGAGTGTTGCAGGGGCCATAATGATGATGAAACTACACCTCTGACAGAAATCCATATCCCCATCAACTGTCAAAGTTCAACTAGCGTGAAAGATTTCACGAAAACCAAATAAAAATCCTGTTTATTAGGATCATATCTACACTTACGGAGAAGCGGTTTACTGTCCGTTTGTACTGCTTTTTCACTGCACTCCAGTTCACACGGCTCATCTAGTCCCCTACACAACTGTGCCACAGCTGACAGGCAGGCCGCTGGAAGCCGACCTCCAGGCGTGCACGCTGGTTCCCTTCATTAGGCCGAACGCTCGATTCGGTGACGCCGTAGAAACGCGAGCCGTGACATTAGCAGCAGTAACGAGATGCCGAACTTGTGCCACTGATCCCGCTGCACGCAGCCCTGCATGAACCCCTCCAAGTCTGAGGGGCTTAAAAAATGAAGAGAAAGTAGAACATTAAGCATGCCGATGATGCATCCCGCAGATGTTGAGATCCAGAGGGAAGAATGTTTGGAGACAAATCATTAACTCTGCCCTCCTCCCTGACTCCCTGACTCCTCGGGTTCTGGAGAGCACTTGTATATCATGGGAGAATTCTTTTTACTCTACCCCTCTCCCAGATTTTCTGACTTGCAGGTAATGGAGGAAAATTTACAAACAGGAGTGCATGGCTTATCAATTTGAGTTTAGCTAGGTCACAAAAAATAGCACAAAATGAATACTGTTTTACCACGTGTGAAGTCCATTTTCACCACAGCCTACTTTCCCCTGACATCTGGGAAATCCAGCAAAACCCCAAGGATCAGGAGATGCTTCCAGCATGATTGAAACTCCTCATTGGAGTTAAAAAAAAAAAAAAAGTTAATCAAGAAAATGTGGCAAATGTCATGTGGCAAAATAACTGCAATGTCTTTTGAAGGCATCATCCATTTTTATTTTGGTTTCCGTTAAAGTGAGAAGCCTTTAACTTTAACTGATTGATTGCCCCATCCTGAGCTACTGCCTGTGCTCCATCACCAAACACCAGCCACCTTCAGTGTGATTAATTTACCTGGACATTTACGACAAGTTGAATACAGTAATAACTGCAGAATAAAAAGCTTTTTAGAGTCATTATGCAATTGCCTGTCGGTGGCTTTTGTGGGCTATACAGTGACCATACTGTCAGAGGTATTTGGCAGAGGGTAAAAAAGGCCATGTGAATGAACTTAAAAGTTGCTTTTCTTATAAAAGTTCCCATATAATTGAGGCCTCTAAACTAGAGCCTTGATTTCTGCCTGAAAATGTGCCCACTGAAGAAGTGATTTGCATATTTGCTGTGTATAGAGTGAATAGACAGAATTAATATATCATTCAAGTGTATTCCTGGTTTTTTCACCACTGAGTGAACCTGCTTTATACTTGATTAAATTATCATAACACGAGTCGGCCATCTCCGACTACAGCTCTAAAACTGCTCTTGCTTCATTAAGACACTGAAGCCTTAGAGACAAAATGGTGTTTGGTTTCGTCACACTTGAGTGTCCCTTTAAAAGAAAATATGTTTTGAGGATAAAAGCTACATGTGCAAAAGAGCTTTTATGTTTCTTTGTTGTTACCTCACCGCCTGGTGTGAGTCATTGAATAAATCCTGCGCTGCGGCAGGAGAGGTGGGGCCCAACACACACCTCGTATGCCAGAGAAGCTCCATCGTAAAATTTCTTGTCTTCTCTAGCGCTGTAGGGGGTGCATGTTTACCCCAAATCCCCCTTGAGGCCAGAAACAATTGCCTGCTACTTTGGGAGCTGGGTTGCTACATTTATTCATGGCTTTGCTATTCATCCTGGGGTTGAGCAGAGGGGCCCCCCACCCACAGGACCAGAGCCATGGCCTGGCCACAGAGGTGTCTGTAACGCTTCAGGTGGTAGCTGGGTGAAGGTGATGGAGCCCCTCCCACCCCCCGGGAGCAGCTCTGTGGCAGCAGGTGGGAAGGGAAGGGGGGTAATCGATGGCTGTGGAAGCAAGTGAAGGAGACATAGTGTCAGGAAACGGAAAGAACAAAGAAGTGGGGGGAGGTGTTACCCAGACCTGCCTCGAGTGCAGAGTTGATGGTTTCTTTGTTTTGTGTTTTTATGAAGGGTAAGGTGTGTTGATAATAATTGTGTGCTAGCAGGCTGGAGCACACTGATTCTATTACTTGCTTTGAGATCTGCTTTCCATCAGCTGAGAGAGTGCCGTCTCTGCATAATAAATGTTGAGCTCAGCTGAAGTCTCATGTCTGAGGTACCTACACACTTCAGTGCTCGCTTTGATGGTCACTTTTTTAGGGTGAACATTTTTTTTTTTTTATTGGGTTTTTGATTTTGTTTTTGTTTACTTGTTGTTGTTGTTGTTGTTGTTGTTGTTTTTAGGGAGGGGGGGGGTTGCTGTTTTCGTCACCCTGGATATTTTACAACTTCAAATTACATGCAGGACGAATCCTGATGCTTTTACTGCTATTAAAGTAAATACAGGAAAAACACGTAAAAATAAAAACTACTGAAAGCTCTGCCTAAAGCTATTAAAAACTCAACAGTAGATAAGAGCTGGAGGTGCTTTGAGAGAGAGTTAGTGATACGAAAGGAAAAAGCAGACACGGGCAATCTGCACGACGAACGGCGCTCCAAACAGGAGGGTTTCGCCATAAGCATCTGTTCACAAGACACTGTGCATAACCACCAGCAATTTGTGTATGTCAGTAAAGGAACACAAGCATTCATATTGTGGCTGGGCTTGAGTAATGTTTCATGAGCAAGTTTAAACTTAATAAGTAAACTAGGTTTGTGAAGCGCAAATCAGGGATTCGCCACACTCCGATGTACAGGTCCTTCATTGTGTTACCGGGATCACTGTGTTACAGGAGTTGGAGAACATTGCCTAATTGGGAACTTTTGCATAATATTTGGGTGCATCTGTAATAAGATGGCATGGTGGCTTTGGTACCCTTACAGCATCTTCCTTTAAAGTGGTGCATTAAACACTTTTATTGTTCAAGAACCAACCCGTTAACGTGTTGAACGTCTGCATGCGAGCATTGTGGGTCAAAGCCGAATGTTGGATTTGTAAGGAAAACCACTCGGATATCGACAAATGGGGTTTAAGACAATTTATACTTCCTGGGCTCGTGTGGTGGAGTTTTGTGCTTTTGTGCACTGGCCTGTGTGGTTGTCTTTGGATGCAAACCATTTCCAAATGGAGGAATCATTATAAAATCAGTTTGGGGAAGTTAAAGCTGCACTAATGAACTTCTAGCCCCAGCCTCCGTTTCTCGAGGCCTCGTCTCTGCCATTTTAGATTGTACCATCATAATTCGAAATCTTTGATTCTTTTCTGCTTCTGTGACGTGCCCATCTCCATGTGGACTAGCCAGGTCCCCAATATTCACCATTCTTTTCTTTTTCAATTCACAATTGTTCTGTTTTACAGTTGCATTTTTTTATTCGCAAGGTTATTAAGGATATTTTCGGTGTTTATAGTAGGAGCGTATTGATGGTCACAGTAATACTACATGCATGTTATTTCACTATAAAGCTGTTAACCATCTGGGGTCTCTCTTGTCTTCTTTGCCCTTAGACCTAAACAGCTTTAGGACACCCTGGTATCTGCTAAGACTAGCGTACCATATGTTGCCTGCAATGAAAAACTACAATAACAACAGTACAATCAACAAACTGTCAAAGCTCTCCCACCGACCGCTCCTTCACTGCAGGTCATTTTGTCGAAGGGAAGTGTAACGCAGTGCGAGATGCACAAGGTGCCATTTCCCGCTTCAACGCTAGTTTTGTCTGACTGAACGTTTTGAACAGAGGCAGAGCTGCAGCAAGTTAGCAGAATGGCAATTGCATATTACAAAACCCCAAGGACTTACCTCTTCTTTCTTCTGAATAGGCTGTTGTGGGATTTGCTGTGGCCTGTGTCTCTGTAAATATGGTTGCACTTCACGTCAGTGGCATGTTAACCTCTATTACGTCCAAACTGCTGACGCCCGTCAAACACCTTGTTCAGGAGGCACATGAACAGTTGTGGATTTCTCCTCAGGAGCCAGTAAAATAGCTTTTGCCATCCACATCCCCATCACCTCTATTAGCATGGCTTGAAAGGAGTAGCCTACCAGAACCTAGGATTAAATGAACTGAGAGTTGACTTGCAGCACAGGAATCTGCTGCGACTACAAACAAAGTCTTTTCATATTCATGTTCTAAAAATATACAGAACATACAGAATATAGTTTTTGTATATGGTTGGCTGACGGGTTCGAGTCAAGTCTGCTTGTTCCTTAACAGACAACTCTATGAAGAAGGCATTCTGGTTCTCGCAAGGAACTCGCGTGAAACATGCACAGAAGTGGGGAAAAAAGGCACAGAAATACATATGATTATTTTACCCATGAGCCCACAGTCTGATATGAAGAATATATAGATGTTTGATACGTGAGAGAACCTTTGTCTGCTATACACCAGCAGTCTTGAGTTGGTTTATGAGATTATAAATTTGCGTTATACATCGGGGGTCTATAATCCAATATTCACAACAACCACCTTGATTAAAACGACATTAGATGCAATTCTCTACTGTGGCCTTATGACATTTACCTCACCTATAGAAATTCTTTATTTTCCAAGCTTGAGCAAACCTGCTGTCATTCTGAAATCCCCTTATCAGAGACAAGCATGTGTGCAGGGCTACAGAAGCCCATAAATCCGTGGCTAGATGTGGACGATAAAGAATGAACACCCATATTTCACCCTTGCCATCTCTAGGATGGGTCTTTTCTGCTGTTTGTCTGACCGGCGTGTCAGATTTCTCTCCATTGTGGTGGGATTTAAAATATTCATGACTCATAAACAAGCCTTTCTGGCTGTGGGAGGGAGGGAGGGAGGAGACGGACAACAACAGAAATGAGACCCAAAACTTTCCAAGTGTTGTAAAATGAAGAAATGGTTCTTTTACCATGTAAGCATTTCCTGAGGGTAAAATAAAGAGAACTTCCTGTAATATATTCAGGATTCATGGAGCAATAAAGTTGTTTTTTTTTTTTTTTTTGGTGCCAAGCACCTCCTCCATTTTTGATCACTAGGCTGTTTGTGAGTTGCGTTCGAATGTCGGATCAATAAGAGGTTGAGCAGAACCTTAACGCACACCTCCTACCCTGGATGTGGATTTTGTCCTTTTACTCTCTCTGGCCAAGTATCTGGTCTTTCTGCATCCTCATCAAGTCCACAAGGACAGTGAGTTAGTAGCCTAAGCAATCCAAAATTGCGAACTTCACAGAGAATTTAAATTTCTTAAACGTTTGAAGTACACACTTTACTTGGAACGCATGAGTGATGCAACCATTTAAATACAGACTTTGTATCTTGGAACTTTCATCTTTCACTGAGGTTTGAGAAGTTATACCAGCGAACTGATGACAATAAATACAACTACCAGTGAACCTTTGTAAGCTGTAAGTTGGCAAAATGCTTCAAAGTTCCCTGCATCCGTAAGATTTAATAGTATTATAGTTATAATACAGAATATGAGCAGAGAGCTCTGCTCACAGGGGTGCTATGTTACTAAAGTAGGAACACGTTGTACTTTAAAGAACCTGTACTTGAAAGAACATTGTGCTGTATAAAACCACCTTGTTCTGCTCAAAGGATGCTAAAGCTAGCATGGTGCATTGCTGTTCATCTGCGTCGTCGTGCCGTAGAGAAGCACTTATAAGCACAAGATATCCAGAAATGAGCAATAAAGCAGAAGCCTCATAATGGGATTTACAAACACTCCATCCTAAACAAATTGCAGTGTTGTAAATTCTGTAGGAGTCATATGAACTGGGTGTTGAGTCTAATTGTGTATGTATACACACACACACTCGACGCTGCACTTCCTGCCTTTTCATAACTGACTGATTATTTGATTACTATTTGAGACCCGCTTCATTCTCTAAAAGAAACCGATGGACTTATTTCAAACACTTGCATTCACTAGTATTGATGGAATGGCTTCTACAGCAGTGGGTTTGAATTTGGCTTCTCATTCAGGCGATGCTGTCTCCTGGAAATTGAGGCTACTAGAAACCACTTTGGGTTATTTGAAGAACAGTGGAGTGGGTGGGAGAGGTTTTGTGTGTCTGCGTTCCTGGCAAAGGCAGAGGACATTTGTGAGAAACATGGAAAAAGATGCATTCAGTGACAGTAGAGCCACACCATCAGAGTCTGATGGCAAACCATGGAAAAGCACGTGTGTTTGTCAGGAATGACATGTAGAAATATGTCCCTGTTCTCTTTCACAGTTTAAAGTAGAAAGCACAGCTGCACAGGAAGTCAGAAAGTATCTGATTTATCGTATCCATAGAAACCATCTTCGTTCGTGGCCTCAAGCAATGTCTAGCATCTCATCCGAAATGCACAGCTGGTTGAAATGACGCGTTCACAGCAGAGTCATGAGAAAGAATGCACACTCAGTAGGGACCCTGTTGGGGGAAACCTCAGGAGAACATTTGCAGGCAATTCCCCAGGTTCTCAACATTCCCTAGCCATTTGGACTCCATCAGCCAGCTGTTCATCTTTCCACACCCCGTGATGGTTCAGATGCCCAGCAGGTGTTTGTAAAAGCTGACCTTAGATTCGTGTGCATCTGGTAAATGTATCCAAACTATACAACTTGTTGGCGGTAACAACCACAGTATGGGCCATCAAACCACTTTTAAGAAGTTCATCGATGAGATGAATTGTGATCATGTTAAATTAGCCTTTATTGTGTATGCTAGATGCTTAGCTACAGAGGTTCTTATTTGATGGGTGGACTATCTGGGCATCATAAATGTTATGTGGACCTTTTTGCTAACAGACCAACTAACTAGATACTAGCTGTACATGTATTCAAGACGAAAGTAAAGTTTTCCAGGAACCAGACGTTCTTGTATTCAGAGTAACAATGGCCTAATCTTCTGAATTGGCCAGTAACGGGGATTAGACCATGCATGGATCTACTGGGCATCCTTTCCCACCAGAAACCCAAGAGGAGCTGAACTCAAGCACTAGGTGGTGATCCGCATTGAATCCCAGTAATCGGTAATTGAATCACCTGCACGAGTGTAAGTTAAGACTGAGTAACAAACAGACCCAACAGTCAAAAAGTCATCAATTTCAGGCTCTGTGAGAGATTGAGACGGTAAGTGAATCAATACTGCATTTCTTTGGTGTGATGAACCTATAACCTGTCCAAGGGTTTTTGGGAAAGGGAAATTTGATTGGGTGAGAGGTGGGGGAGCTAGGTAGGCATTGTGCAGCGACTGTCTATCCAAGCCGGATTTGATTGGATGTTCATCCCTAGCTGAAAATACCCATTGTGCAGAGCGTGACTGTCACCCCTAGAAAAAAAGGTGGATTATAATGATCCCTCCCTCTGCCAGCGTGGCCGGTGAAAACACACCCAAGTAGCACCCTAACACTCAATGGGAAACCTCTTAGGCTGGAGTTAAATTTTGCCTAGAAGGTGTCAGATATGGTTTTGCTGATTGCTGGTGACTTGAGGAGTGTCGGAAAATTTTCCGCTGGATGAGGCTGATGTAAAAGAGATCTGTGTGACTATCAAAGAGAAAATGCTTGAAAAGATAGTTGTGAGGTGCTTTTTCTTGTGTATTATTGTTGCTGGCTTGTTTGTCTATTCAAATGAAATGTGATTCTTAATTGTGCATTTTGAGAGTATTGTATGCATTTTGGTGAAAACCATGAAGCACTTTTTGGCAAAGAATTGTTTTAAAATGTATTTTTAACGATGGGGAATACTCTGCTTATATTCCCGCAAGGAATGTTGTTTTTATAGCAGCGGTTTCACATTTTATATTTCAGAATTCACTTGTGAAATATACCTGGAGCAGTCTAACTCTAATCAAATAGGGGAATATGAATCCCTATAAAACTGAATGTACTGGACATGAGAATCAGACCTGCACTGGAAATGATGATTACTGGAATAGGATCCACCCATCACGGATAGTCATACAAACGCTGAACCGTTCGGATCAGATTTCCTCACTTTTGCTGAACTGTTTTTTTGGGGGGTTTTTTCTTCCTTCCAAGTATTTGTTAATGGTGTCACGTTTCTGTATTTTCCCACTCGGTCTTTCCTCTGAAAAGAAGGTTGAACCAGTGCCTGAAAATTGACTTTAGCCGAATCTTTTTTTTTTGCTGTGCGTCAAGTGTTTAACACTAATGTGGTTTATTGTTATGAAAGGGAGGACAGACATAGATCCATAATTACATTTACAGAAAAAAAAAACAACCAAACATGGAGAACAACTAGCAAGCTATTAATTTGAAATGCTTCCCTGGAAAAGCATGCAGTAAAAAACAATTATAATAAATCAACAACAACAATGTAAGATCCTGCACTAATAATTATTGGCCATTGTGGGGTTGTTAAGGGCTTGTGAGGTTATGAATACAGCATTAAACATAATGAAACTTCCTGCTGGTCACTTCAATGTGTTTCACAGAGGATTACTTAGACCTCTTGACAAGAGCAAATCCACTGTGTTCTGAACTGCAGGTGCATCACCAGAAATATCTTCAGCAACATTTAAATATGATTAGCTTTTCAGATGGAGATCGATAAAGACCACACTTTCAGACACTGTGAAATGCTAAAGAGTGTGTGTGTGTGTGTGTGTGTGTGTGTGTGTGTGTGTGTCCAGGGTCTCCGACAGCAAGCCTTTCTGTTGTAGGGATAGTTTGTTTTTGTCAGTGTGGACAGGATTTTACAGGGTAATTGAGTTGTGCAGCAAACGCAGGCCGTGTTGCTTACGTCTTCTTGACACTGCGCAGATCAAGATCTTAATGATATGAAACCTGTTTGAGCCTTCGTTGGGTTCTTGATAAACATCTGTGTGCGCGCCATTATCGGCACAAGGGAACTGGGTTCAAGGATAATCGGAGAGAACTTTGATAACAGAGTTCTTATCTCAGCCTCGTAGAAAGCAAATTAATTCAACAGATTGCTTAGATTTGTCAAGGAATGTCTTTAGGTCATGGATAGGAGTGTCCATGTCACCGTGAAGATCTGGAAATAAGTGTTTGAGCATAAGATCATTCCAAAGGCTAACAGCAGAGCTAATCAAATTAATGATCGTATAAAAATCATTTAGCCCCTGGTTACACTCGGAGGCATGGTGAGTGTGGGAGCGATGACTTAAAGAAACATTTGGAAGCTGCACAGAGAACGATCTTTCCTGTAATGTAAAGCATTAAGCACGGCACATCCACCCACTAAAATCACATACCGAAACCTCCACATTAGAGTAGGTTTTAAGACCATTTTAAAACATTATTTATCCAGGATTATTTTAGATTTTGCCAAGTCTGCTGCATTGGGATAGACATTACTCATCAAAAATGATCAATCGGAATCACTTTATTTCACCAAGTATGTTACACATATAAGGAAGTTGCCTGGGTGAGTGCTACTAGAAATAAGCAACTGATTTATGGAGAAATAAGTACAAGAATAAATTCAAATAAATAAATTTAAGGTAGTAATGCATATATAAATATAGTATAAATGCTACGTCATTTATAGGATATTACAGGTACATATGTACAGTTTCACAGTGCAGAGGTGGTTTATCCACATCTTGTTACTGCAGTGCTGAGGTGTGGGAGTGTTTCACTTTAGAGTGCTGGTTGTTTACTGGTGTTAATGAGTGCTGCAGCTCTGGAAAAGAAGCTGTTTGCATGTCTTCGTTTCGACGGCCCTGTGTGTTCTAGCAGATGGAAGTGGCTGGTAGAGGTGATGTCCAAGGTAAGAGGGATCAGCTACACGCCCGTCATGCTCCTTGACCCAAAAAAACGTAGCAACATCTGCAAACTTTGAGATTTTCTTCCAGACATCATCATTCACCATTGGTGTATAAGACCGAATAGAAGAGGTTGATGGGCACTTGTGGTACTCCAGTGCTGAAAGTTCAGGTGTCTGTTGTGTGTTTCCCAACCTCACCTGCTGGTTCCTGTTTGAAATCCATGATCCACTGACTGGTGGGATCTGGGACTGACAGCCAGGAGAGTATGACCGTGAGAAGCTCTGGCACTATGGTGTTAAAAACCAAACTGAAGTCCACAGACAGAACGAGAGCAGACATCCCTGGACTGTCCGTATGCTCTTGCGAGTCCAGGAGTAGGTTGTCTGTAGCACTGAGTCCAGAGGTTAACTGTAACTAACAGGGCCCTGGCAAATTTTCAGATGAGATCTGCAATATCCTTTAGGTGGGCTGGGATCAGTCATTAAGAGATTTTCACTACAGGGGTCACTGTGTACCACTGACCTGTAGTCATTAGTCCTGTAATTTTTAATGTCTTTTGGGGAATTGGAATGATGGTGGAAACATGAAACATATGAGCACAGTTCGCAATGATTTGTTGAGGATATCTATGAAATCTGGAGCTAATTTGTATAATTATGTATGGTGGGATTAAATAATCTGGGCCTGCAGCTTTTGTCTCCAGAAGAACATGCTTCTATCCTGCTAACATCCTGCTATTGTCCTGCAAACGTCTTGGTAACGTCCTGCTAATGTCCTGATAATTGATGGTGAGTTAAGCAGTAAATGGAGGTGATGGAGCCAGTGTGGGTGATCTGGGCAGGGTGTGGTTGGTTCCACTGTTGAACCTGCAGTTTGTTATCTCCTGGAAACCATTCCAAGATGAAGCTGAGTGATTGGCACCAATCTTTTTGCTACATTTATCTCTTACTCTGGTCTGTACTGGGCCTCGTTGTAGAAGATGTTGGCTCTGTTCCCTGAATGCGGCCGCCTCTTCCCTATGAAGTTGAGCTCGTCCAAGACCCAGAGTTCGTCAGAGCTGTATTTTACTCGTGCTTTAGTTGGCATGTAGCTATTACAGAAGCTGATGTATGGTGTTACGAAGTCTGTGTTCGTCTGTTACATCCATCACCTCTGAAAATGGCTCAGTCTGAATGATGAATAGTATAATGGTGAAAGCAAATAAGAGGTGCCAATGTAACTGTAGTGTAGCAATGTAGTCCTGAATGGTGTTTTCTCATGGAACAAGTTACATGTCCAGCCAAGGGCATCGTCTTCATCACATAAGTGCTGTTAAGAGCTGGTGGACCAGTCCGTGTAGCCGCACGCTACCCGCTCTGTCAGCAGACCCCGTAGTGCATTAGCCGATAACATTTTCCGACCTTAACATTTTCGAGAGTTCATGCATGCTGAGTGTTTGATGGGCTCTGAGCACAGCGTGATTGTATCCACCTGTGCTGTGGTCCTCTGTAATTGTCACTCCGTTGTATCTCTCAGTATATGATGAACAACCTTTATTGGCTTTCCTACGCATTCTCACTTAAACTCTCTCTCTTTCTCTCTCTCTCTCTTTCTCTGGCTCTCTTACTCTTTCTCTAGCTCGTTCGCTCGTTCCATCTCTGAAGCAGGTCCTGATGCCCTGTTACTCTTCAGCTTCACTAAATGCTGTTTTTGCATCGTGTCCTTTTTACTGCTTTTGTGATGGTGCTGCAAACCGAAAATCAATAGCGCGGAGAAAACGAAGACCTCCAGCAGAGAAAACGAAGACCTCCAGCAGAGCTTTTGATTGAAGGCACCTAAGTGATGGCTTTTCAATCAAGGTTAGAATTGACTTTGCTTTCAATAGACCTCTTTCTTCACATCATTTTTATTTGAGCTTCATTTTTCTATTACGTGCTCACAACAGTCTCATTGGTAACTATGTGACAATGATGACCAAGGTGCCAGTGTGATTTTTCGGTGTACCAAGATCCAACTGTCTGGTCTGTCTGTCTGGAGTCCATGCCATCCAGTTAGGAGGCCAAAGACGTTTCTTCTGGTTATATCCTCACCATAAGTGTCCCGGCAACAGTTGCCACGGTGACGTTTGTGCTCCATGGCTGCTTGGCTGTTGAAAGCTCACGCCGCCGTACTTCCTGTGATGCGTTTCCTCTGCCGCCTTCCTTTCGTACAACGCACCCATCCTCGCAGTTCTCCGCCATCCTCCGCAGCCATAGCATCCACAAGGGGACAGTCCTGAGCTTCCGCCGATTTAACATTATGCATCTGTAAAGGTCAGATTTCCTGTAATAAGAGAGATCATGTGGCTTCAAAGAGCAAGTCTCTTTAAAGCACTGGAGAAACGGCTGCAGGCCTTCTGGTTCTCTCATGTCAAAAAGCGCAATAACGATATTACAACAAGCCTCTGTTATTCAGCTGCATCTTCAGGTGCCTCTTAATGCTTTGTGATTTGCATAAAGAGCATGAAGTTGGAGGTCAAGGTGATGGTTTTTCATAGTCATGCTGCTTTCAGTATATTACATAGTGTGTGTGTGTGTGTGTGTGTGTGTGTGTGTGTGTGTGTGTGTGTGTGTGTGTGTAGGGTGGAACCGTTTGCTTTTGTTTTGTTTTGAAGGTGCAGAACTCATGCATGACTGATTGTTTGTGATGATGCTGCTGCAGAGGTTCCCAGTCCCTTCATCCTCAATGCTGAGTCTCATATCCTCTCTATTGATATTGGCTATTGATCCGGAGTACTTTCCTCTGGCTCTCCTGACTTACTCCAGTGTCCCAACAGGGCTGATCATTAGCAGCTGTTTAGTATCAAGTGTGACTGTCAGACCTGTCAGGTCAGACTGGGGAAAAAACTGGACTCCTACAAACTATTTTTCTGTATTCCGTCCTCCCTGCCGTCATCCTTGGAGCACGGAGAAAGAATTTCCACAATAGAGCCTTTCCTGTTTATCTCCTGCACTGCTTCAAGGCTGTAAATGGAATGGGTCACGAGTTTAAAAGCAACGTCTTCTCCCATCTTTGTTTTTTTCTGGGTCGCAGAGAAGTACTGCCGTCTGAGTTCCATGCCAGACCCTTTTGCACCAGCAGTGCTGAGCTGCAGCAGAGAGATTAATCCTGCACTAATCCCAGAACACCACGCAGAGATGGAAAGAGCATATTAACAAATAAGGTCAAGGAATTTGACTGCCGCCGAAGGGAATGCCCTCCAAACTCGTCTCCATATTGTGCCTTACCAGACGAGGCGCCGTGCAAACATCGACAAGTGCTCGTCTTCCCTGGAGATGGTTTAAAATAAACAGCGAGAAAGAAAGAAAAAAACCTAAAAAGCACATAGAATAAGAGTGAAAGTGATGTTTATCAAACATCAAACCAATGGCAGATCGTGCTGTTGTAACTCCGCTGCAGTGTAACACTCGGTCGATTGGGGTTTTTTGGGGTTTTTTTCCTCTTCAGAGACGAATAATTTGGTCAGTATGAAGTGTCTTTACTCAGGAGCCGTGAGCAAATACATTTCACTTAAAGTGCAAGTCACGTTTATCCAAAAGAGCTCATTTTTAGGGATCAGCTGGGCAGCGGCTTTAGTTTGGGAATCTGTAAGAGTAGCATCAAAGTTATGCAGATCGAGTTACTTCATATCACAGTTAGACACTTCTAACAGTGGAACATCACACACTTTAGCTTAAAAAAGGTGGCCTTTCATTCAAGATATGCTTGTAACACAGTCATGAGAAAGTGTTGAGAAAACAAAACCCATCTCCCAACCAATATGTGTAGGGTTGTACATATATCAGTAGAAACATGCCATCCTAGAAATTCATTTTAAGAACTCACCAAGGAACACTGCATTTGCCAAAAGACCCTGTATACATAGGCAGTGATATGTTCATCTGAGACAGAGTTTCTTTATTGCACTTGATCTACTCTAACCATTTGGATTATAATAAATGCATTTTATAGCTCAGTGAGTGTAAGGTTTTTATATTTATTTATATTTGGAGCCAACATTTAGCATGAATCGAGAGAGAGAGAGAGAGAGAGAGTAGTTAAAATTGCAGTGAAGTACACCAGATCTCCATAGAAACAGGACATTTTGGACAAAGGTCCTTCATCTCTGTCTGACCTCTGTGTTTGTGTGTGTGTGTGTATCTCCACACATGCATAGCGGTCAACCTCAACATTACAACATTAACGCCACTGACAGGTGAAGAGAATAACATTGATTACAATGGCACCTGTCAAGGGGCAGGATATATTCAGCAGCAAGTGAAGAGTGAACAGTCCGTTCTTGAAGCTGATGGTGATTGAAGCAGGAAAAATGCCCAAGTGTAATGATCTGTATGATGCTGACAAAGGCCACACCATGATGGCTGGACGACTGGCTAGAGCATCTCCAAAACAGCTGATCTTCTGGGCTGCTACAATGTACTAAAGGATGAATGTACAGGATCTAAAGATGCTGAACACCACATGGCACCTTCAGAGGGCTTATAGAGTCCACACGTCCCTGCACTTTTGACTATATATAAAAATTCAAATGACCTTATATATAAATCACTTACAAATAAATAATGATGGTAGTGCCTTCCTCTTTTAATGACATTTGCTGAGTAAATGAATATATGAACAGCTTGACCTTTAATGGTCTATTAAGGAAAACGGTTGTTTCCCTCGTTTCGGTTGATCCTGATTTATTCCTCACTGGGTGAATTTGCACAAATGACACGTGCAGAACCACAGGATACTTTCAGAGGGCTGTGGATCACGGCTGTTTTGGGTGCGTGCAGGGAACTACACGAGAAAATGCATGGCTGTGTATGTATGAACACGCCTCTGTGGAGAGGGAGGGAGGGAAAGAGGTTTTGAATATAACTTCTATTACTACTATAGCGCTTCTCTGCAATTTTGACTAAATATATAGTCATTATCTATTTGCTAGATAGATAGATGATAATTTGCCAAGCAATGGCCAAAGTTTGAACTTTAATAGTTGAGGAGAACGGCTCTTCCCGTCATTTCAGTTGATTTTGTTTCTCACATGGTGAATTTGCACACGCGTTTCCTCTGTCTCAGATCTAGCCGTTCTTGTTTTACTTTCTAGATTTCTCTCTAAGGTGCACCAGTACAGTTTACTCAGGCCTGATCTTTCCTGATTCACTGATCGAAAGTACGTCAATATAAGCTCTACCCCAAACATAACGATGTACCAGAACAGGATTGCGAGCCTTTCTAGAGCAGTTTCCTTGTCTGGATGACAGATTCATATCACCATGTATTTGCCCAGACATAAACACTGCACATCCAGTCGATCTCCACTGCTAGAAACACAACGCAAATATGTTTCATTTGTTCACAGCCAATTACCACTTTCACAAGGCAGTTTCCATTAGATGCCAGCAGATGCTTACTGACCTAGAAATCTTTAGAAGACCTATTTAGGTCATTTTCCTTCCATCCACTGCTCAAACAGATGCTGATTGATTTTATCATTAGTCAGGTTTAATAGGGATACCTGTGTGAAAGCCTTTAACACAACCTAACCGAATTTCCATAAAGGCTGAAATTACTTTTTTCTTGTATTTTTAGTAATATAGTATCAGTATTAAAGGTATAATGTATAATTTGGACTATCTCCACATTGCCTACCACAGCTTACCTTTATTACGCTTCTACATACACTTCACTGAACATGTGACCTCACTGAGGCATGCACATGTGAAATGTATGTTATCACACACACGTATTGTGTAACGTACTGAAACCAGGCAGACGCTTGCAGAAGTTTGCAATACAGCCGTTTATAATCAGGATAAAGGCCACAGTATGACGCAGAAAGACCAGGAATGTCCAGAGATCCGAGTTCAGAAAAAATGCTCAGCGTCAAATAAGCACAGAAAGACAAAACGCAAGGTTTTAATCCAAAAGATGTGAAAACGATGAACGGTCGAAATTATAATAGCGATCATAGATAAGAATACGGCTAATACAAGCAAAACACCAAGGCAATACTTCATGCAACACAAATACACGGATCGTTATAGAAAACGGGTGGAGAGAGGCAGATGTCCGGGGTTAATAGGTATTGCAAGCCAATTGGTAGAGGCGGGTGATTTGCTCATGACTTCCAGGGACTGGGATTGATGAGAATTGGAGTTCATAGATGGGGATCTGGTGGGCATGGTGATGCCTTCACTCGTACACATCGAACGAGTGCCCGTATGAATTCTGTAGTTAAAACGTCTTTCTTTCACCTGCGTGACATTTCGCCCAAATTCGATCATCCCTCTCTGTCTGCAGTTGAAACTCATCCATGCCTTCACCTCTATCCACTTAGACTACTGTACCTCTTACACTGCATTACCTCTTCCTCTGTTCACAAACTTCAGATGGTTCAGAACTCCACTGCCCGGGTTTCTTACTCGTACTGGTTCACGTCACGATATTACACCCGTTCTTCAACAACTTCACTGGCTTCCTGTAAAATACCGAATTCAGTTCAAAATACTCCAGCTCACCTACAAAGCTTTAAATAACCTCGTTCCTTCTTACCTGTCTTGCCTCTTGTCTGGTCTCCTCCTTCCTTACAAACCCACTCACACACTCGGGTCTCTCTCTGCTGGGCTGCTTATGATGCCTCCCTTCCACCACAGTTATGGTGTGTTATCTAGATGTGCTCCTCAAATCTGGAACTCTCTTGCCCCCATGGTCCAACACTCCTCAACTCTCTCTATATTCAAATCTAATCTCAAATGTTTTTTCCATTACTTATAATATTTCTAACGCTTAAATTCCCCTTCCACCAGTCATTGTCCGTTATGAAATTACTGTGCACGGTATACTGTATGTGCTCTTTTCATGTTCAGAGCACGGAAGTTTCTTGTAAGTGAAGGAAGAGTCAGGATGCCGATGTGCAGCGAAATTTATTTGTAGTGGGACGCTGACAGAAAACGGCACAGTCGACTTTAAAGACGTCACGTCTTTAAACACAAAAGACGAAACGCACGTATGTTTACACACACGACAGACGAGACAGGACGCGACACACAGTGCCACACGCAGTGCTGGCAAGACTCCTCCCCTTTCCTCTGGCATCCTGTGTATTTTCCGTCGCGTTCCGAGCGTGGAAGTTTCAAGTAGGTGAAGGGAAAAGCAGGATGTGGATGTGCAGTGAAAGTTTTTAATACGTTGTTTATTTTGTAGTGGAACACTGATGACGGCAGCAAACAACACGCTTGACTTCAAACTCCACAACTATAAACACAAAAGATGAGAGACGCCCTCGCGCTGAAGTACGTCCCGCAACGAACATGACACGGGTGCGGGACATTACGATAACGATGCTAACAAGAGTTGATACACATACACAAAACAAGGAAGGGGGGGGGGGCTTTTTGACAGTTTTGTATGTCTGTTGTCTTATATTAACCATTTTAAGCATCTTTGTATACTTGAAGTGCTGTATAAATACAATGTATTATTATTATTGTTATTATTATTATTATTATTACTGCAGTAGAATTGCTTTGTCAACTCACTGTCAAAAATATACTGACTACCAATGAGGCCTAAAGACCCTAGAAATTCTCTGCATGGAGCAGACACAACTCATTGCTAGCTTCCTGTCTGTAAGGAGATTAAATGTGTTTTGAAGAAGAGGAGCTCGACATCATTAAGTGCAGTAGCAGGAGCCCCTTGAGGGGAAGTCTAGGACACGGGACGCTTTAATGATGGTAAAAATTGCAGGAATGCTCCATGGAGCTCACGCACAACAGGACAGTTTAGGTGGGGAAAAAAGAAACATAATGTGCTCATCAGACTTCAATCTTTTCTCCTTCACTTGTCCTCGGTTGTATCCAATTTCGGAGAGTAAATCGGAAAAGACGAGTGATGAAGGAAAGGCTCACATCATTCTAACAGGATGGGAGAAAGGCCTGCCTGCTTAAATACTGCAGGCCACAAGCATCTATGCCTTTGGAATAGGAGCTAAATGGGTTAGGTGGGTTTAAAAACTCATCTGAGCGATCTCGGTCTGTTTGGTAAAACCTTACACGAGTGGATCCTGAGTGCCTCTGCGGTTTAAGCGTCGTCATAGAGGGGTCTGGTTCTTCCCCTGGTGATACCATACCGATCCATGGTACCGATCCAGAAGAGGATTACTCTCTGGGTGGGGAGGATGGCTTCCCCGCCCACCTTATCTCCTATTCCTCACTATAGTGCCAACCAGTCTGGGCGTCTGATTGTCAGCATAGATGGAGCTGGTGGTTGGAGACCTTTGCCCAGTGTGCTGAGGATCCAGTGATGCTTGACTTGGTGAAGATGTGGTTAGACAGTGGGTGGAAATGGAGGAGACAATTACAGGAAGAAAATTGGGGTTAAAAAAACATATTTCCTCTGAATATAAAATGTGCAATAAATACATTGTCAGTGTCATGATGGCTGGCATCGGCGTTTCCTAGGCAACACCTTAAGGTTGGTTCCTGATTTCATTTTGATTCTTAGTTTCTTCCACACGTTTCCTTGTTTTGGTCCAGTTAGCTCTTCTCCCTTGTTAGTTTCTCTGTCAGTCATTTGTTTCACGTGTTTTAGAGTGGTCGGCGCATTCGTTTTATTGTTTAAGCCCTGAGTTTTGGTTTCCCTGATTGTCAGATATTGCACGACGAATGGAACTGTGCTTCGTGTGTTGCTCCAGTATGTTTGCTCAAGTGTATTCTATCCAGTTTTGGTCGTTACTCTTCATTTGTTATCTAGTTAATATCGTACTTTCCAGTTTACTCTCTTCTATGTTTTTGTTTACTCGAGCCAGTTGTTATATTCCTTTGTTTGTTTAGCTACCCTTCGTATCAAATGAAACACTCCTGCATTTGCTTCCAGCTCTCTGCCCAGTGCCTGCCTGAACATTACAGTCAGAGTGGCAAAATCTAATTAGATTGAGCTGATGTTATATTTTTAGATGTGCAGATGGGGGAAGTGGAGGTGTGTGTGATTACTGAGAATCATGACTGCTACAGTCCAGTGGGACATCAGAGTGGGATGCATTCACAAATAATTGTGATGTTATACTTGGTGGATGAGTAGTTTTTTAATCAAATCAATATATGTTTAAAGATTAGCCTGCTATCTCCATCCATCCATCCATCCATCTTCCACCGTTTATCCAGGTCCAGGCCTCACTCTCCCCCACCACCCACCCAGAACTCGTGACCATAGGTGAGAGTTGAAACACAGATTGAGAGCTTTGCCTTTTGGCTCAGCTCCTTCTGCACCAATTCGACCCTCAACCTCTCGCTCCATCTTTTCCTCACTCAACAAGATCCTGAGATATTTGAACTCTTCCACTTTGGGCAAGAAATCACTCCCAACCCGGAGAGAACATTCCACCCTTTTAGAGGCCCCTACTGCCACATCAAATGAACAGTTCTGAAGTCCAGACCCGGCTCTTTACCAGACTCTTCATTCCTCCCAACGCTCATGATCTTACTTGTTTGATGGGTTTTCAGTAATGAGACACCAGCATAAGCACCCTATAATGAAGAAACTTGGTGTATGAGAATATTTGTATAATATTTGTATGTGATTCTTTGTTTAATGTACACTCCAAAGAAAACCAACTTTGTCTATTGCTATAAGAAACATCATCTAATCTAATGAAAATGTGGCCATCCAATTTTTCGTGTTGTCAGTAGTTGTGCGGGAGCTCAGCAGAGAGGGATTGATGTATTAATCACTAGGAGGGTGATGGTGGAGCGAACGTGTGAATCAGCGTGTGAATCAGCCCTTCATGCTCCACAGCTTCGCTGACTGATCCCAGACCTGTGTATGTGGACACACACGTGTATGTTCCTGCATGATTGTGTGGGGGGAAGCAGTCAATAGGGCTCTTCCATAGTTTACAGAAAATGATCTTGTAACACCCCCCCCCCACCTCCCCACCCACTTAAGTCATTCAGACAAAACAACGTCTGAACTCAAACCATGTTGAGAGAAACACGATTCTGTCCGAGAGCCACATCTGAAGTAGATCGCCTCCTCTCCCAAAATGTGCACTGCGTCCTTTACAATGCAGAAGAGAAGGAATTCTCAAGGAAATGCCATCTGCTTCAGGGATAACCTGGCCTTGCACTATCACTCATTCATGAATTTCACGTTTATGTGGGCCATGCAGTGTGAGAGAAGCCACAGCTTAAGGACCTTCCACTGTTGCAAAGAAGAGAGATTTGGCAAAGAAAAGAACAAAGCCTGGGACCAACTTCTAGAAAGACTTAAAAATATATATCTATATCAAGAGGCTACTTAAGAAAATATCACACTATCATATGAACAGAACAGGCGTGTAAATCGGACACGAAACTGCTCTTCGTTTCATTCGTTTCAGCAAAGTCCTACAAACTACATAATCGTATGAAGTAGAGTGACAAGCTAAACTGTCAGAGTCACAGTGAAATATACGGACTGGTCATTTGCCTCTGCGTTCAATCGATTTTTTTTATCATCACTGTGGGATCTACTTTAATTAAGCAGTAATAACCTTGATTTCTATCCACGCATCCTGTGCGTTTATGGAGCCTAGTTAATAAAACAGTTAATGAAACACCCAGTCTGAAATACAAACTGCAGAGCTAAGAGTTGAAATGCACAATTACTAAAAATGACTTGTAGAAATCCTCCAGAATCACAGAGTTCGGTAAGAATAGTCTGATGGTTAATGATGGTTGAACTTTTTTATTTATTTATTTTATTTATTTTTTTAAAGAAAACTGCTTAGTTCTTTCTGAGGGGGGCAATATGTTTAACTTACTTTAACTTTAATATTTTAACTTTTAAAATATTCCAACAGAGATGATTCAACTTAGAATCATAGCCATAGGGACATTCACATGGTATATCATCTTAAATCATCCCTTACAGATCCCCAACTCTAGATCCCCAACTCTAGATCCCCAACTCTAGATCCCCAACTCTAGATCCCCAACTCTAGATCCCCAACTCTAGATCCC
>JAOXYF010000006.1:17578550-17588871 GCA_028565775.1 Sternarchorhynchus goeldii | reverse complement strand
ACGGAGGGCAGACGGAGGGACGGAGGCGAGACGGAGGGCAGACGGAGGGACGGAGGCGAGACGGAGGGCAGACGGAGGGACGGAGGGCAGACGGAGGGACGGAGGCGAGACGGAGGGACGGAGGCGAGACGGAGGGACGGAGGCGAGACGGAGGGACGGAGGGCAGACGGAGGGACGGAGGGCAGACGGAGGGATAGCCCGGTGCAGGTGAGAACCAAACCGTTGGCAGTAATGAACATTTGGGGGATTCATTACAAGCAGAGAAGGGAAAGGCGCACAGGCTGTTCCTGTGACTAACAAGCTAGTGATGAAAATAAATCAGGTGCCTAAACGGTAACACATGCAGCATATGCCAACACTCGAGACACTCCCACACAGTCCTGTGTAGTCGAACGCAAGAACGCTGGCCATTTTTGCCCTCGTTTCCATCTAAAACTTCATTAGGATGCGTGTGGCTATAGGGTTCCACGAATCGCACGCACAGCAGAAGACGGACGGGTTCATCGTTGTGTTTTTTCTGCTTGTCCTCGCGCACCCGGCGAAGCCCGTGGCCACACCTCAAGAAACCATCGGCAACGAGGAAGGATGCCCACGGCGGCCGGTCACCATGGAAACGGCACATGCAAAAATAGAGCGTGAGGGGAAGCGGGCCGCTGGGAGGCGGCACGAAAGATGCGTCTTGGGATGTGTGATGTCTTCCTGTTAAAGAGGCCGTGTGGTGACGGAGCATCGGCCCGCTGCGCGATTTCCAGGACACGGGATCCTTCGGAATGGAGTGACTGGAATGCTTTGGAATAAAGAGTCACGTTTCAGACCTAGTGGATAAGCTAGGGGTTGATTCGGAATCGACGCCTGCATCGTCCTCCTGTGATGCAGGAGGAGGAGGCCCAGGTCTGGCCCACGACCAGCAGATACACAGCTATATTTGTGCAGGAAACCGGTGAAATTGGAAATTCAGGAGTTCGGTTGACCTGGAAAACCTATCATCCAGGGGTCTCGAATTGTATATTTGAGAAAGTGAGCTCTCTGGGGTTTTTTTTCCGATTGCGACCGATGCAATTTGTGTGTGCGTGCATGCACATGTTTGTGTATAATGGTTTTATTTTGAATTTTAGTCACAGAATTTCATTTGAGGACCAGTTATATTGTTGATATGCTTTAAATTTCATTGTACATAATGGGATTGTGCCCCCAGGACTCCACAGGTGAGCAGACATTTTTAATGAGGTTACTGAGAGAAAATACATGCACTTCGATTAGGCATTATAGCAGGGAATCACAGCACCAGTCATGGAAAAAAAGAGACCGAGAGTGAGAAGAGAAACAGTAGTGCTTGAGTTACTAATGGTAGTTTAAAACTCTAGGTGGGTATTCCAGATCCACAAAGCAACAGTCCTCACCAGGATTTCGCTCAAGCATCCTGGATTTTATAATGAGTGCGAACCAGCAGGTAAAATTAGTTTGTGGAATCAATGTAATCCTGGGAGCTTGAAAAAAAAATCCTGGTGAGGATTTTTACTTTCTGAAATTGGAATACCCAGCTGTTGACTTGTAAATAAAATAATAAATATGCTTATTTTGAAAACTCAGTAAGTGTGTTCAAAATGTTTTGATTGGTGTTAGAAACAATAAAGGACAAAAAATTTGATGTAGATGTTTGGGATGAATTCTTCCCTCCTCCCACAGTGCATTGAATGTTGTACAAGAGTAACGGTTCCTCATGGCACTTTGTAACACACACACACACACACTTCTTCCTGTTATCTGAACGAGCGTTTTCACCCAGCTTTGTGTTCTCCATCTCGGGTTTGCCTCGACATGATTCACAAATTGTGATGGTCTGGCTGTCCAATTATAAATGATTGGCAGGGAAGGACTGGAGCAACTGAGGGTTGAAGCCCCCAGGCTGTTTACAGACCTACAGATCCACTCAGGATGCAGTGCTTCTCTCCAGACTGGGAGAGGATTCATCTACAATGAGTGGCTGTTGTAGGTTATTTATTTATTTACATATGGACATGTGACAAGATCTCATCAACAATATGCAGCTTTAGGTTACATCAGTTTCTATGTAAAGGGGGGGGGCACTTAAATTCAATTCAGTGCCGTTTTGTTTATGATCAGTTTTAGTCTGTGACTTTAACGAGAAGTTTTTGTAACCCCTAGCTTTTTCTCCTCGTCTCCAGGTGGTCTGAAGGATATTATTCAGCACAATGTGGCAGTGTAATTCCCATCATAAAACAGACAGCTGTATACTAAAGTATGTGTCTCTGTATACTAAAGTATGTGTATCAGACAAGACTCAAGGCAATGTTCCAGTAAACTGTGTCTACAGTTAAGTGATAGTGTTTCATGTATCTAAGGTTTTTAATTCAAATGTAGCGGTTATAAAGCTACATAACTTCCTATCTGAATATCATAAGTGTCTTTGGGTAGGTCGTATCTAATGCATTGCATAGAGAAATTTTAGAACTTACCTTTAGCAGATAAACTGTTCCTAGCAGATAAGATGGGTCCCTAAACTTAAAACTATTTCTATTCAAGTTCAGATTTGATGAACTATCCATGTTGCGAATTAATAAATAAGTTTAGAAAACAGAAGATTTTACTTTAATGGATTCCACAAGTTAACATGGCAGTACCATTTTGTGGTGGTTTTAGTGAGCTGATCGTTCATCTAGACATGGATGTTTGCAATCCATGACCTCTTAAAACAATACTTGGGTTTATTTCATTTACCTCTGTAAATCTAGGCTGAAGTAGCAATCTCTCTCTTTTCATTCTCTTTAAGATCTTTGAGGTCTCAATTGCTTTTAAAATGGGTCTAAATCTGTTTAAAATCTCTCCTCCATGGCAGGTATATTTACCTATTTACTTGGCAAGTTCTGTCTTATTTTTAATGTGAATTGTTTTGAGATTTAATTGATTGATTGATTAGGTGAATTTTGTGAACATTCATTATTATACTGTTTCCACTCTAATGAATTGGGATAAAAATCTTCCTGAAATGCCTCAGAGTATTTCAGTGAGTCAGCAGGGGTAGTTTATTCATTATAGTAAATTCAATGAAAGCAAATAGGCTAATAAAAGAGTATGGTATGTGTTATCAATTTCCACACAGACATTACAGCAGAGAAGGAAGCCATCAACCAGTGGAGTTGTTTTTTTTTTTTACATAGTTAATGGCTACTGTGAGGTGTCTGTAGAAAAAGCCATTTGCAGTGATTAATTACTCAACAGTTTCAAAACCTACTTGACTGAAATATCAAGTGCCGCTCTCAGAGGACTAAACTTAGAGGGTTTTCTGACTGTGTGTATGACTGTTTTCGTATCTTTTCTGGCTTATCCCAAAATACTCTTATTGAATTCTGTTCTAAAAACTCTGGCAGTCAAATAGCAAATAAACTTAATGAATAACAAATAAATAACAAATTACATTGTAAAAATGGACAGGTCTAAACGTGCGTGCGTGTGTGTGTGGGTGTGTGGGTGTGTGGTAACATATGTGGCTTGCTTTGGTAAATGCAAACACTAATGAGCAGGAATCACTGAACTGCATCGGGCAGACATCTGAAACTTCAGAGAAAATCATTTAATCATTGATTAAAAATCATTTATTAATAAGACATATAAGGTTGTTAAGTGGCTAAAGATGCACTCACAAACACACACACACACACACACACACACACACACCAAGAGAGATTAGCTACAGGAGTACTGGAATGCCCTTATTGGTTACTTTAAGCAGGTAGCTAGAAACCATGTGGAAGAGTGAATTGATTGTGAGGGGAGGATGTGAGGGGTCTGGGCAAAGAAGGAATGAATATTAACGTGAGGTGATGAAGCCGGAGTGTGAAAGCAAGTGTCTCTCGCTCTCTCTCTCTCTCTTTTGCACTGCACAGTTCACACATCTGGAGCTCCTCCAGCTGCCTGAGGGGATCATTCTCTGAGCATCTCCCTTTGCTCTCGCTGGCTGAGGAGGGTGAGGGCGGGCGTAGCGAGAGAACGGTTGGAGGGTGGCTGATTTGCACCACTGTAACGGTTTCTCGGCTCGGCGGGACTGAACGACTGTCTTATCCCTCTGCACTCCAGCGCAAACCGGTGTGAACTCGCAGCCGATGGGGTGCACATGAACGCAGGCGGACGCGGAAGTGCCTCAGCCTGTGCCCTCTCCAGGACTGCTAATCGGTGACATCATACCTGCAACGCAGTTCCACTCCACTCCAGTCCAGCTGAGATGCTAAGAGTGTGCAGCAAGGCTCTGGGAGGCTCCTTGCTTGTCTCTGAAAACCAGGAGCACTGCAGCGGCACAGAGTCCACCTGGCTTGCCAAGCGTGAGAGATTTATGTTTCTTGCTGTAGGCCTCACAGAGATTCACTCAGTCTTCTCATTCCGAAAGCGTATTTCACTCACGTTTATTTGATTTGAAAACTCCTTTTGTCTAGATGACCATTTTGTAAGACCTGCGGTGCTTTGTAGATTTCCGCTGAACCCACATGCGTTTTTACAGAACAGCACTGTGCAAGGATTTCACTGCAGGTAATGGAGGTCAAAGATTTCACTGTGGGTACTGTCAATAACAGAGCTCCAAAGTCATGAGATGGTTTAATTTCGCAGTGGATGTACGTAGAGAAGTCGGATGTTCGCATGCACAAGCTCACACAAAAACGACTCTCCCTCCTGCCTGTGCTGAATGTAGGTTATTTGGTTTGTTGGAAGAGGGAAAATTGACTTGTATTTGTAAGCAAACAGTTGGCACTGATTACACTGCAAATCTGCTCCAATCAATCTATGAACTGTAATAAGTTGAAAATTAACTCTACCTAAGATACTTCACTGCGGTTTACAGGGCGGATGGATGGATGGATGGAGAGTTGTCTCATTCATGATGGGCAAAAGTGACATCATTGACTATTACAGCAGGTATTTTGAACTATAAAAACTTAATTCCACCACATCATCAAAATACAAGCTAAAACCCAAAGTTTGCAAGACACCGCATTGCTGATGCTGTGGTATCTCACAACGGGTCACAGTGCAGTTCCTAGGAGCTTTTGTTTAAGCTTGGGAATTCATCCATATTACTACATGTCTACCCTGCCTGCACAGCAAAGGAATTGCAGAGAAATTTGTGCAGATTGCGAAATCACTGCTGATGAAGCCAAAAGAGGAATTCCAAGGACTCTTGTCTAAGATTTTTGGAGCACCACGATGCTCCTGTAGACACTTTCAGATCACTCACGAACTTACTGCTCTCAGTTCTTACAAGTACTAACAAGCAACCTCAAGGCTGTCAAGTGTTATGAAATACAGGATAGAGACACAATACCAAAGGAAACACTGTGACATGTCAGCAAAGCCACTTTCTCGCTTACAATCAGGAGAAATTGACAGAAATCAAGAGCACAGCCCCTGGAAATCCCACTGTTGTACATCTTGCCGATGATTCACCATCGCTATCTCACATCTGCACTGCTGAGCTGCTACAGTAAGAGTCTAAACCAGCCAGTGATACCCAGTGTGCAGGACTATACAAGACTCCTTCAACACAGTAGTGGGGAAGCATTACCAAACTACCACACTAGATCTGACTGCCAGGTGAGACCCAGAGTCACACAGGATTAATAATTTGTTAAAGGGTGCAGGCAGATTGTGGTTGTGCATAATGTTAATATCGGTAAAACCAGAGTTCAGAACACTGGCGGTAGTGAATGTCAGAAATGGATGTTACCATCCATCCATCCATCCATGTATTTTCTCTTCTTTACGAAAAGGAAAATGTACCATTCGTGTGTAATAACACTGAAAGCTGTGATTCAATAGAATCTGGCATAGATGTATGTCTGCATTTTGAATAAAGAACCCCAACAATTTGCTCAATATCCTAGACAGACAGACAAAGAATTTAGTTGTGACCCATATTTAACACACCAGCTATTAATATGCATATAATAACACACATTACCATGTGGTGTTTTTCCTAGAGAATTTTTGTTGACCATTGTATTAAACTTTTGTGAATATTTTACAGATCGTACTTTTACAGCGGGTAAAACGGGATGGGCTAAATGCTGAAATGGGCTTTAAGTATATCTGAAGACCAAGTTTTTAACACACAGATCACAATGTCACTCTGTAGAGTTTGTCCAGCAGCCCTCCTATATTTAGAAGTGAGACTGACTTCTACCAGGAAGAATCAAGGAGTCTTCATGGTCTGAATAACAACCGAATGTCTGAGAGAGGAAGATTATATGCTATATGTACGCAGGAGCTGTCGTCACGGCGACGGTCTGCTGCACAGACACATCAGCTCATTTGAGTGATGTTAATTAGAGAGCGACTGGTTCGATGCTCAGGCGAGTGGAGTGCAGTAGGCCGTGAAGGAGGGTTCGCTCAGTCTTCAGCTCACGTCATCTTACACACCAGTCATGCTATGGTCTTCAGCTCACGTCATCTTAAAGATCAGCCACGCTATGGTCTTCACCTCACATCACCCTAAAGACCAGTCATGCTGTGGTCTTCAGCTCACTTGGCTTTAAAGACCAGCAGTGCTGCAGTCTTCACTTTTAAGCACCACCCCGTTGATTGTTAAATTCTTACTATAAGCCCATTACATTTAGATGGCTCAAGCTCAGAGCAACTTTCCTGTTCCATCACGAGCCGAATATATCAGGGTTTTTATGAGTCCTTTGTTTGCAGTGACTCTTTAGAAATAATCATGTTACAAAACACTTTTTTAAAGTCTGTTCCAAATCATTTATGTAAATGTATTTTGCTCTTTGCTAATTTTGACAGTATCGGCAAACCTACTGTCTCATGGAAGTCATGTGAACACAATGCAGCGTGTGAGTACGTCACGTGAGCCAGGACTGCAGCACGTGGATAAATCACGTCAACCCAGGACAGCATGGAGTGAACGGAAGTTCCATTTCAGTGTTTGAAGTGGCCAATTATTCGTGCTGCGGGAGCCTTCAACCCTTGTGCAGAAGACCTCAGATGAAAGAGTGTCAAATTTCAGACGCTCCTTTGGCAGGCAGTTCGTTAACCGTGCTGCTGCAGTTCTCTTAAGTCCTGCTGACACCCCGCCGTCGAGCTGCCCTGCGCTCCAGAAGGAGAAAGCCACCTGCACTCACAGGACCTGACTGATGCACTGCTCTCTTCATTCAAGAAGACCTGTCGTCTGTGACGCCGTTTTTCAAGCCGGTTCTCATCTGCTTCCCATTTTTGCTCTGGGAACTGGGTTACTGCAAAGATATGTGGCCCAGCTTGAGAAATACTGCTTTTTGGCCTTGGGCATCTCTGGGAACTCTGGCTTGGTTCTCTTTAGCAGGTCTCAAGCTCGGGTGCCAGTACTTTACGTTTATGAGAAAAAAATATACACTGGCCACAAATTGCGTCTGAAATATATATATATATATTTTTATTTTTTTTTTTGGTGAAAGTGGATGTAACTTTTTGCCGTCATATTTAAATTGATCCATGAATCTTTAGAGGCAGAAGTGGTTTCGTTTGTACAGTGAGTAATATCCAACCCAGAAAGCTATACAGCCTAATTTAATAATTTTTATGTATTTTTTAACAGTACAGTGTATTTTGATGGTCCCTCCATGCTGTAGACTAGACACAGACTGATTGTGATTGGCTGACCTCCTTAACACTCTAAAATATTTTTGTCACACAGCAGTGTTAAATAATGTCACTCATATATTAACAGACTTTACCCTGCCTTCTCCCAGCATAACTAGAGCCTCTGAAGTTGAATAGTTAGACCTCATTCGCCAGTTATGAATGATATGGCATGAAAGATACATGTGCACACGACTTTTTGGTGATTTTCAGACTTCTTTGTGCAAGACGCCTACAGCAGGCTAAGTAAAACCAAAACACAGAGCCCTCTATGATATTGATAAGTAGCAGGAAATGTGGTAGTGACCTGGGGCTTCCTCTCGATCATTCCTCGCACAGCCACACATATCAGACTCAAGCTGATCAAAACTTTTAAACTCACTCAGGTTGCCGTGGTATCCACCTTCCTTCCTGAGCGTGACGCCACCACTGTCTGTTTTTGTTGTGTAAAAACCATATAATAACAACAAATTAAACAACCTCTAAAGTAAACAAACTCTGAAGTAAACAAAGATTATAATGTGTGCCCATGAACTATACAGGTCTCCCCTGGGAACATGTTCTGCAGTCGGGAATGTCCAGATTGATCCCACATGTCCCAGGGCTCATACAAGCACAGGTAAGGTGCTGAACTTCCACATCTGCATCATCAGCAAGAACATGACATCGGAAGAGCAGTATTTTAAGGAGCATCGAACACAGGCCTGAAGCTACATGCGCCATGTAGAAACCAGGTGCTTACCACATATTTTTGTTTGTTTGTTTGTTTGTTTGTTTGTCTTTTTTTAAAAGCCTGGACACTGCCACTTGTGGGTAGCAAAAGAAGTTAGGAGAACTTATTATGAGGTAACATGTACAGAAGGAAGAAACCCAAACAGATTCTAGTGCTGTAGTAACAAGGACTACATTGCACTAATAGAGGATTTGTATTTATATTTTGGTCTTGGTTTCAAACATTTAGGACTTGAAACCCTCCAAGCGTACCAAACTGATTAACAAAAGCATAGCAAGAATCTTAGAACTGAATTACTATGGTTTTATGTTTTAAGATGAATCTGAATTCTGATTAATGGTCTTGAATTGAGCATCCACATTTCTGGCCTGTCTTGTCTCAGACACGATCGCCTGTTATGATTTTGTTGTTGAGGCGATTGTGCACCTCTGTTGGTCTTGTTTTGTTATCGTGTTATTGTCTGTTCAATTCATCTGTCTCATACCTTGTTTAATTAAGATGATTGTTGTCACCGGACTGTACAAACAAATATGACCTGCCTAAAGCATGTCTTAACCCACATTTCCAGAGCCATGACAGTCTAGTAAGTAATGACTCAGGAAGTTATTCGTGGTTATTTGGCACTGGCGAACTTTAGAGGATACATGACCCATTATTTACATCCTGGGTTGTGAACCGTTTGCAATGTGGGCTTTTACACTTACAAAATAAACATCTACACAGTCTTGACCTTGTTCCTTAAAATATTTCACCATCAAAGCGCCCCCACAGGATTTAGGTTATGAAATTACCATAAATATGAAGAAGTGAAAAGGAAGAGAGATGTTTTCCAGGGAGGACAGACGCATGGATCCATGTCCAGCTTTGGTTTGCAGCAGGTTGGAAGTAGCATTTGATTTATTGCCACTCATAATATATGCATGTTGATTGGATGTTTGTTCTTGATGGATCTTGGCTTGTGCCCTTTGAAGTCAATTGGAGCTGTAAGAGGAGCACAGTAGTGTTCAGGGGCACGACGACTGGCAGCGCCAGATGGTGTCATCGAGAGCTAGTCCCCCTCGGGAAGCTGGGTTACAAACAAACACTTATGTCCAGAACCTCACAGTCACACACCAGGGCTGCTGATACATACATCCCCACTGGCGCAATCATATCAGTCTTCTTCTGACGGCTTCTTCCTACTACAATGGCAGTCCTAGAAGCACAGGTCTAAATTAGGCTCTGAACCAACATCCACTTCTCAAAGGACTCGCTGGGGTAAAACGCCACAGTGAGAAAGCTGGGTAGGCAGTTTTAGAAAGCTGTCTAGGCGGTTTTAGAAGCTGGCTAGGCGGTTTTAGATGGCCTTTTGGACAAGAGCAACAACGTGATCACTATGGAGTCCACGTTTGTGACATTATGAGTTTGGGGGATGTTAGTTTGCTGCTCCTGTGTGACAGGCTGACTGCAAAACTTCAGCATAAGCCCTGAGAGGATTCTGCATGAGCAGAATCACTGTACAAACAGATCCTCTAAGGGAGACATTTTTGATTTGATTGAGCCCTCCTACCCAACCCGCATTTACACTGTACTCCAGTTCCCACTTTACCCATAACCAGGTAAACAAGCACTGGGGAGCTCTACGTTCTCTCAAGCTCAAATGTCCTGGGAAGTTGGAACAGAGACACACACACCCTGAATTTGCACTAGAACTGGACTGGGAAACACTGTCCTAGTCTGTGCTCTCTTGCAATAACCTACTGGAAATGTGAAATGTGATATTCATATAGTGACATGGACTTGTTTTCTTGGACCTAATGGTACAACAAGCACAAGGAGGTGTGGCTAATCCTGCATGCAAATTAGGAAGCTGACCTGCAGTGCAAAGTTTTGTGAGAAACCTGATTTAGCTCTCAGATAAAATGTATTTTAACATATCTTTTCTGTTCTTTTTATTAGGTGTGTATATATATGTATATA
>JAOXYF010000006.1:17563919-17578503 GCA_028565775.1 Sternarchorhynchus goeldii | reverse complement strand
TTTGGAAAGTTTGAAAGCATCTCACACCAGTCTTTTTTCTAGCAGTTTCATTCGGCGTTAAGTTTAGCAAGTTAGTGTGAATGTGAGAGTAGATTCAATTTTTATCAATATTTCACTGTGTACCAATGTTACTCCATACCATCCCGTCACCCCTCTCTTATCTGTTTGTGCAAAAACACAGACTTGCAAACACCTCAAGCCAATTCCATTAAATTCCCTTGCATCTCAGGGCCGGTTTCCTTTGCAAGCTGCTGTAACCTGAAAAGACTTTCTCCACGATTGTAATTTTGCTCATCTCACCGGCGAGAGGGACATGTGTATTGTGGAGAACGTCCAGAGGCACAGACATCTGTGTCCACCTTGAGCCCACGGAACAGGTGCCGCCAATGGGCCAAACACTCTGCTCGAAGGTGGAAACATGCAGGCAAGGCTTCTGCCTGATCTGAACACACAGATGTCCATGAATAAAGACTTCACCCCTACAGCTGTTCCTCCATTACTCTATGACCAATCATGTGTCCAGCCATCCGAATGACTGCGTACACATAATGTAAATATATTATTTTTACTCATTAATAACTCAAGGTGGTTTTGTATTGGTTTTTTATGTACCTATTCAATCCCACTGGTTTGCAGTGATACTTTTCTGATGGTGATTTACCGTTGGAGATCCATGTTAACTTGCTGGTGTATATTCAGCTGCTTGCAGAACAAGTGAACATTAGCATTTTGCTATGCAAAAATAAATAATTTGCCAAAAACAGTCCAAGTTATGTCAGAAATAATTACTTTTTAATCAAAGCAAGGGTTGTCTAAGATTTGGATAACCACTACGAAACAAAAGCTTCACAGTAAGCGTGAGCCAGTGCCCTCTTCCGCGGCTCTAACTCTAGCCTTCGTTTGCCCTGCTGCAGACGGCTGGATACAGGTGCTTTCTTTCTGGGTGTGTCCTGTTCACATCTGGGTATGAAGCTTTCTCACTATCATGCTGCCAAATGTATTCAGTTAAACCCTGCATCACGCCTAATTAGTACAATTACGCCAAGTAATCACAGCACGCAATCTCTTTTTCTCAAACCCCCTCCCTCCAACACCCCACTGCTTGGTGAAAAACTGAGAGGAGACGAAAGGTTTGAATTAAGGTCCTTTCTGCACGTAGAGATGTTTGGATTTGGGCCCTTTTTGCTTGTAGAGATGTTTCTCTCTTGCCAGCCGTGCTGAATGTTTTCTTCATATGGAAAATAGGGGCAAGGATCTCAAAGCTGTGAACCGGTAGATGTGAGCAGATGTGGCAGCTGACCATGGTGCAGCAGCGTGAGCAGGTAGAGAGGGAAGGTCTGGATTCAGGCACTTTAAGTCTTGAAATATTTATCCATCACTGCAGCCCAGCTGCTACAGCAGGAGCTGCAGCACTGGGGACGTGATTTCATCTCGAGCTCTCGCTACCAGCACCGCTGTCTTCCTCCTCCTCGTCTCTGCGCTGGGTGAAGGGGGTCCGAACATGGCTGCTGAAACAAATCTCCGGTCAATATTCGCTCGGTTTCCACGTGTATTTTACATTGTGCTTCACCTTCATTCATACTTCAGTCAGACCCTGGAAGTATATCAGAAATCTGGAGCTATGTCAGAAACCTGGAAGAAAGGAAGAGACATATGTCATCCTGAATCCATTAGGCAAGGTGGAGTGTGTACTTGTAATGTTGGAAAATAGTTAATTAATGCTTTGCTTCGAACAGTATAAAGCTATTTACATCTTGCGGCATAAGTCCAAATTGCATCACAGTTTTTCAGTAAAGAGCATGTTATTTTGCATCTAGTTTAGTGTGGGGTATCACTAGTACTACTAATTGATGCACTGAAGACAATGTGTGTTTTAATGTAATGACCTAATATAAAGAATTCAGATGTGTTTTTAGGTTAATTGAAATTGAGACCTCTATTCTGATGGCTAATTCTCGTGAAATTGAGATGTTTCGGGCTTACAGTAATACAGTAATATTGTAATCACAGATTTATGCAGATTTGTATTTCAGGTGTGCAGGTAGGCAACAGTTTGTGAACTTGTGTTGGTGAATTTGGTGGAGACCTTTTGCAAGGGATACCTTTATCAGCAGATGTTTTGAGAGATTTCACTAATGATGCTGGAGAAATGTGACCCAAACAGACCAGATCCTCGCCAATCATGTGGATTCGGTGTTTCACAGCTTGCTTCCTGCTTATGGAGAAGCAAAAGTTGTACAAATTTCTCCATTTGTACCGCGGGGGAGACATTTCCTACAGTAATGAGGGCTTCAGCAAGCCAGTTCCAACCACCACACCTGCACCCCCCCCCCCCATACACACACACACACACACACACACACACACCCTTTTTACCCCGTGCAGGTCCAGCTTTCCAGTGTGATATGGTTGGTTGGGCCCATGGCAACCGGAGGAGACCCCAGTGTATATTTTCACCTCTTATGACTGATGCTCTGCTTGTGATAATAGGAAGTAATGACCGCCCTTCTCATAGAGACGGGCCACAGGCTTGTTAATGACATTGGCTGTGGACGCGCTTGGCTGCTTCTCTGCACACAATTAACGGCTGATTGTCATAGCATCGCTATCCACTGCATCCTCTCTCTCCCTTCCCCTTTTCAAAAGATTAACCATGGAGAAGAATTATCTTTAGTGTGCTTGGTGCCCTACATTAACTAAACTGAAATGAGTAATTAAAATTTACCTCTAGAGCGATAGGTTCAGGCTGGAATTTAATTTGACCCTCCTATGAGCAGTTCTAATGTGATTTATAGGAATAAATCGTGAAGGCAGTGGAGCTAAGGTCTGCTCTAGATGTTACACCACTGTGATAGAAATCGCCATCTTGTACTTGTTTTTAGGAATTATGCTCGGAATAATTTCAGTCCAGGACACTCATCCGTACCACAAAGAAAAGACCTGTGCAGTCTTCAGGCTCGATCACAAAGCATATAAATTGTTCACTTAGTCAAAATGGAAATATTTTTTCCATTTAATCTGCATGAATGGTCACCATTGAGTCCCATTTCGGCACTATACAAAGAAAAGTGTTAAACTTTTGTAGGGGGGGGGGGGGTCACCATTTGAGTATGTGTGTGTATTTTAGCCAGCTAGGTAGCTGAGATGTCAACCTAGAAATGTATTATTTTCACATCCATCAACGGATCCTTAGGCAGATGTTACAATACACCAATAATGAGGTCTTCATCCAAACCTGAGTTTCGACTTCAGTGGGAAACACCGTGGAAACCCTTCCGTACGAGTCTTCACCGTGGAAACCCTTCCGTACGAGTCTTCACCGTGGAAACCCTTCCGTACGAGTCTTCACCGTGGAAACCTTTCCGTACGAGTCTTCACCGTGGAAACCCTTCCGTACAACAGCTTCACTGCATAACAAAAAAGAAAAAAACAAAAAAACAGTACCTTGCCACTGTCATGCATGAAATCTTTTGGTTTAGAATGAAAAATAATTTTAGGACAAAAGATTGTTGCCTTAAATGTGTTGAGTAGCATCAGACGATCTTCACAAAGCACAATCTTTACCCCTATCGCCTCTTGATCATGTGGTTTATTCCAGATTCTTTGTAGGCTCAAAATGGTTTGAACTGGCAGTCTTAAGATTACTAGTCAAGTACCTAAATCATTGAGCCACTCAATAGGGACTGAAAGTCTTGTTCTAAAATATGCTAACATATTTTAACAAGCTAGCAACCATCTCCATCCTGAACTTAATGAGCACTCCTTCACTCCTTTTTTGTTACGTCAAATGTAAAGAAGATTAAACAAATGCAACAAATGATTATTGTGTACCAAAGTGTGAAGACAACTCTGTTCTCCAGCTTTGGTTTAAACAGGGATGTTAAACTCAACAGAACATTTGCATTCCCCTGATGAGACAAGGACAATTAGATGTTAGAAAGTTATAGCAATCACAAAACCTTTTTCTCTCATGCACACACACACACATTAAATTATTTAAATGTGGAAAAAGTGGATTTAAATGTGATGAAAAAGAACAAAAGGCACTAATATTCAGGAGTTTGCCTTCTTTCCAATATCAGCTAAATATGCACATAAATACCTTCATAAATATCTGCATAATTAGACCTCTGCTAAAACATTTTCATCTCATCAACAAATGCTCTGGGAATGTTTTTAAACCCTTTCCTCCCTCCACACCTCCCTCCCTCCCTCTCTGTCTCTGTTATGCACACACAGCCCAGCTGAGCGTGTGATCATACAACCAACTAAAGGTGGTTCCATTCTCAGAGCTACTTTACTACTCTGCTGGTGGGTGCCATCATGTGGGTGGATCTGTGTGCATGCTGGGAGGAAGGATGTTACCAAGTGCCTCTAACATACGTTGACGACAGCAGGGGGAGTGTGGCTGAGAGAGAGAGGAACAGATACGGAGTGAGTGTGGGGGACGGAGAGAGAAATAGAGACAGGCAGACAGAGACAGAGAGAGATAAACTGTCAACTGTTTCCTGAGGGTCACAGAGGCTTGGCTGTTTCAGGACTGTCTCGTCTGTCCCATAAGCAGGGCACGTGGTGCCTGCAGAATAGGTCTCGCCTCAAAAGGGTGCTTTCTCTACCCGACACCCCCAACCTCCTCAGCTGTCCTCTGCCCTGAAAGGACCACCTGCACAAGCTTTGCCACCCTGGCCAGCAGTCAGAGCTGAAATCAGGCCACTTCAAACGCTAGTCTCGTCCCATCCAGCTAGGTCCACTCTGGGGACTTGCCACCGAGTTCCTGAGGCCCGTTGTCATAGCAACTGAGGACTGTGGCGCATATATGTGTGTGTGTGTGTGTGTGTGTGTGTGTGTGTGTGTGTGTGGGAGAGAGAGAGATAGTAAAAAAAAAACTATGCTCACTTATGTTATTCTTTTTCTTTTCGTTTTCCTATTTTATCTGTCTTCCCTCTCATCTGTTTGCTTAGTGAAGTTTAGATCTGTGGCTAAAGGCTTTGCTGTAACACTCATTGCCTCGTCTCTTGGCTCATGAAGCAGGCAGGATTACATTTTAGTACGCGGGCACGAGCGAGCCGTTTACTCCAGCGCTGCCTCGTAAGTTCGCAGTTGAAATGAGAAGCACCATCCAGAGTCTGGATTTGGAGAAGGAGGAGAGTGAAATGTGTTATGCTTTTGTCTGATTTTATGCCAGGGCGTGTATGACAATATATTTGTATGCGAGTCTGGTTGTGCTAGAACGCATGTGCTTTTTAAAATCTAGGTCTTAGAATTGTGTGCTTCAGCAGATCTCTGCTGCCCCCTGCAGGTTGTTTGTAAATGCGCAAGCAGTGGAAGTAAAGGGTTATATGTGTAGGCGTGCGCACACACGCACATACACGCGCACATACAAAGTGCCTAATACATTGCCTGCGCACAGACAGAATGCTTGTACATATCATCATATTCAACCGATTTAACTTTCCTTCTCCCCATATAGCAAAGACGGTTCCCTTATGAAGTCGCGGGAAGGCGCTCCTAGTTTTTCTCACGTGTAGCACAAGCATTGCTCGTGCCTGTGAACTTTCCCAGATCCACTGGTGACTGACACTCTAATTTGTTGAGGGAGACTCTGTGTGATTAGGAGGGGTGTGGAGAAAGGGGACAGAACGATGATTTCTCTTTTAAGAGCGCCTAAGTCGCCATCCCCAGACGCCTCTCAGCAACATTAATTGGAGGGTTTATATAAACCACTGAAATTGCTGTACGTCCTCGTGCACGATTTCTTCGCTATTTTCCTCACACCATTGTCACGCCGTGTGTGTGGGAATTTTAGAAAGAAACTGCACATCTACAAAGGTCCACTTGACAATTACTGCAACCTGGGGGGCGTATAATAAGTATTTTTTATTTTGTTACGACTAAAGCCTTTACAATCTTCATAATCGATTCTCTTGCTGAGGCTGCTGGAGTTGTGGCTTGTGGCTGGGTCGCCCTGGGTAATGCTTTTCGGACCTGTACTACGGCCGTCTGACTACTTTCAGACGGGTTTTAGTACAAGGTCTGGATAAAAGCTTCCGATTTTCCAGGAAAACATCCTAAAGAAGGAAGCTTCGTGTGGTAATAATGGATTTTGGTTAGCGTCGAGTCTGCAGTCTTGAGTTTTGATTATTGACGGTCACTTAAGTCTGATGACATGGCTTTGTGCAGGTTTCAGGAAACACCGAACCACTCAGATCGTAATGATTTACAGGAAATTGGAAGTAGGCCTACGTGCTTTCGGTCACCGGAAAATGCTTTTTGGTGCGCTTTCTAACTAAGCAGGAAGTTTCTTGAGTTCACGTCAAGAAAATCAATGCCATGACATTAACATGCAGTCAAATGCAGAGATGCAGCCATAGATTGGGAGACAGTTTGAAGCTCTTCGACAGGTAAGCCAATCAAATTCGCATTCACAATCTAACAGGGTCCCGTAATTGTAACGTACTGATGAGGTTGTCAGGAATGTCCTGATTGCGTCCATCATACTCGCGCCCAACATTTTCGACACAGTTGTATCTTCATACTATAACATACATTGCTGTTTAATCCAACGAGCTGTTTGTGCGGTGCTTTCTAACCACTCTACGCGGCTAAACACTCACACTCCCAAAATTGCTAAACTGGAAGCACCCGACGTCGTAATTACTTTGAGAGGAATTGCATGTTTGTCACAAGAGCGATGATTATTTATTTCAGCGCATTTTCACACCTTTAAAAAAGGTGCCGATTCATCGCATCCACGTGAACAGGACAGACGAACACAATAAGACACACAAGAGGCTAAAACAGCGCATCAACTTGCCACTCTCGCATTAATTTGGGTCATTACAATCGGGGAAGGGATTGTCGCAGTGACACATGAGTGCGCAACTGGTTTATGCGGCTGTGCTGTGTGGTCCACGACCTCACTGCCTATTTACAGTGATGCTGTGGTTCGACCTGTGGTTCAGCTTTCTGAAAAGCCTTAATTGAATGGTTAAAGCTGTAACACTTGGTAGGTAGTTTTCTCAATAAATATTTGGCTGAATCTTCTCTCAGAAGTGCTCCTCCAGAATACAGCTGCACAGCATGCTTTCAGATTCCTGAAGTTCACCCATATCACTCCTCCGCTGTGATCTCTCCACTAGCTTCCTCTAGCAGCCTCCCATCAGATTTAAAACACTGATGCTCGAAGCTACAACCGGACCAGCACCCACATCCTTAAACACTAATCAAACCATGTTCCCTACCACACTGCCTCTGGTACAGCTCGACTCAAACCACCATCCTTCAAGATCCGAAGATGGTGCGCAACAGGACTCTGTTCTCTGTCCTTACACCCAGATGGAGGAGTGAACTTCCACTGATTGCCCGTGTAGCTGAGTCACTGGCTGCTTCAAATAAAGACTCACATCTTCTCAGAGTAACTAAACACTTAAACATGCATTTAAAACAACGTTTACTATCCTCTTTCCACTGTAGCCAAGGTTTTAAATCTGTTAGGATTCTTAACACGTATATATTATCAGAATAGGATATCTTTTCCCCTCTCTCTTCACCTTCCACCCGGTCATGTTGCATCCAAGGTACCAGGAGTTCTCCAGTGATCGAAAGTTCCTGACGCCTGATCCACCTTGATGCCTTTCTTCTGTTTAGAGTCACACCAAGTGAACATCACTTACTAAGGATGGAAATGATGGATTATCTTAACATGATGGATTATCTTAAAGCTACAAGCTAGAACGTGTTGTGGTCTGCATCCATCCGATATGCAAGATTTCTTCCTTATGCTCTTAGTGAGTTTTTTTTTCGCCCTTGGCTTGATCACTGGGGGCTTCTGCAAAGCTGCCACAACGGCTGTTGTAAAAAGCACTATATACTGTAAATAAATTTGACTTGATTTGATATGGACTTTGATAAAGTACAAAGCGCTTCTTTAAGTTACTCTGAACAAGGGCGTCTACCGAATGCAATAAATGGAAATGCAAAGCGAAAAGTGGAAAAATACCTAATTACAATCTGAATTGCATGTGACAAAAAAGCATAATAACAGTGAAACCCAATGTTCTATGGTACATTTAAATTATTGAATGTTTTATTTGATATTTATTTTTGCTATTAACCTACATCAGTTCTTTTATGTTCTGTACTAGGATGTCAGTAGACCCAATTTATTTGGTCACATATCCCAATAAAGTATCTCCATATCCCACTATAATCATGTAGGCAAAAACTCCATGCAAAATTCTTAATGCTTTACTGTAACGTTGCCGGCATGAATGGAGTGGAAGGTGGGGCTGGAACAGAATGAGCTTTATTCTCCATGACAGTCACAGCAAAGCAGAGTCGACCGAGGCCATCAAACAAAACAAAACAGCGTGAATACGCTGCGCTACAATTAATGAAGTTGCGTGGAGCTTGTAGCAGCGAAGGAGTGGGCGTGTCCCATTGTCTGGGTGGCCGACCTACATTTACATTTTAACCTCGATTGTTGAGCTGAACTACACAGCACAAACATTAGCACCATGCTAGTTCATTACAGGCACTACATTACCCATAATAACCCAACATCTATCCAAACGTGAGCAGCAGCTGCTTACTTAGAACCAGCAATGTATGTTAATTGCACATTGTAACATGTATTTCGGACTATGTTACGTCCCTGCCTAGGCTGCGGAGTACAACAGCAGAGGGAGAAAAGGGAGAAGTATGGAGATTTAAATATGTACAGTGATTTATTTTCTCTCAAAGATACTAAATAACCTGTATTTCAACCCAAAGAAATAAAAACACAAATCTCTCTAGCAATAACCAAGAAATAACACAAAAAAAGAGCGTGTTCCCTGCTTACCCGGTCAATGGCTAAATGCAATATATTTACAGCACAAATCAGACACAGTGTTATAACAATATAATAATGGATCATAAATAATAAAATCAGTATTTCCACTCAGCCTTCGTCGGCGGGTCAGTGCTTCTCTTAATTGTGTGAGCTACAGTACAACAGCTTAGACATGCACTTTTGGAATTTTACCTAATCTTTAAAACTTTAAAAATGACTCGATTTAATTGGCTTCTGTAGGCTATGCACATTATTGGCAGCATAAAAGTCATTTCCACTGCGGCCAAAGCCAAACCCACAACGACAGCTGTTTCCGGCGCGAGAAGAACCTTGACTCTCTCGTTTGCAGTGCTGTCCATGGGACAGTGACACACGTTTTGCAGTGTAATTTAAGCAAGGAGTACAAAAAGACATGCATGGTTGTTCAATTCAAGGCTAAAGCCATCAGAAATAACAAGCTCACTTATTTATTATCATCACTACTATAGTTGTTGTTTTGTACGCGGTCTCGTAATTTCGGGAGGACCGCATCTTAGCGAGTCGTTCTGTGGCCAGGCGCGTCTCGTTATTACCAGCGCGTGCAGAAGAATGAGATCAGAAAGATCTGGAGGTGATGTAAAATTTACATCTGCAATTTGCATGAATTTGCATCTGGAATGCATCTGTATTAAAATAAGGTCCAAAGAGGTGGTGGTGAAACATTCAAACAGGAGATGCTAATCGGTGAAAAGCAGCCAGAGATACATGTACAGCATTAAAGTCAAGGCACATTGCTAAGATGGGCGAACGAATGTCTCAAAACAAGCAACGCACCGAATCACAAAACAGCCAACTGGTGGTTGACTGAAGAGTACTTGCAGTTCTCATTCATCCATGAAGAAACATTGCTGGTCCAAGAGTACCACGAGACGAAGGCTGTACTCTACCGGAGTGACTGAATGAAAACAAACATTAGGGGCAGGGGAAGCCGATCCTGATCCCAGCGTCGTCTGTTGTCTTGGCTGGAAGGAGATACCGTACAACCTGTAACACACTGCTGAAGCAATACTGGAGCTTTAAAGCTCTTGAAATGTTTTGACTTGGCAAGTCAATCATGTGTATGGAACCCCAGTGAGTATACAGATCACTTTCAGGACGAAAGATCATTATCAGGAAAGATGTCTATGAATTGTAACCCAGAGGCCGTCATTGACCTCAAAGGATTGTAATTATATCGTATCTGTTTTGTATGAGCACTGCTAACCAGTGTTGCCCAAAAGAGAGTGGGTTTCCCTTTTGAGTATGGTCCCACCAAGGTCTTTTGCCCAAGAGGAGGCTAAACTTGGTTCTTGTAAGCTATATTACCAGATCTATTGTTAAAAGCATTATATAAGTAAATTTGAATCGAATTGAATTCCTTTGAATAGAATTGGTTTAGTTATGTCACGATGCCTGTAAACAGTTATTCATCATTTATGTTTCACACGGTATCTACACTGATGTATACGTCTAAATATTATAGCTGATTTTCTGCATTTTAATGTGCTAGAATACAACGGAACAGTAAAAACCCATAAGAAAGTCCAACAGCTTCTACTTTTGATTTAAAGATTTTAAAAGTGCATCTCTATTATTCCTTTGTGTTGCTATAGAACACCCTACAGGTCTTGGTGTTACGAGCAGAAGTGGGAAGAATTTGCAGGTAATTTTGCTCACTCGCAGGTTGCTCGCATCTGCTCTGTTCCTGCTCTGTCTCCGCACACTCGCGTAAAGGACGTTTACCAAAGACGGAGGTGTCGTCGGCAGGCTTCTCCGAGCTTGGTGAGGCACCGAGCCTTCGGGAGCTCCCAGTGGTTTTGAAGTGGTTTTGAAAAAACTTGAAGGTCATGCTATATATGAAAATGTATACACTCACTTTATTTACATACGGGGCTGATTGGACAATTATTCATTTACACCCATTTGATTGCATGTTCACTCTCAAGCCAAGTTTTTCTCATTCTTTTGATGTGTTATCTTTATTTTACTACTTTACTGCTACTCTTATTGTGTATCATAGTTAGTTCCCACACTTCAAGTCCAAAACAAATATTCAACCCTGTCATCCTGTTACAGTAAGACGTTTAATCGAAAGAAATTTGTTTATGACATATAGCGTGAGGGAACAAGAATACCGTTTGCTGAGTGCAGGCCTCTCCTCTCCGTAGAGAGCAAACACGGTATCTGACGTGTCCCGTTAGGGTTCATGCCGTACAGATCCTGTCCTAGACAGCGATTGTATTTTTCATTGTATTTGGTTTATTAATGTTTAGTAATACTAATTCTATTTATTCTGTTTTGAAATGCAATCGTGTCGATAGTACATGGTTTAATCAAAGACTTATGTAGTGATTATTTCCAAACAATATGAATATACTAAAGGAGAACGGTGTAATAAATATGCAGTGTAATAAAAATACGGATTGTGGTGGGAAGTTTGGGGAAAACGTGTTGCTTTTCAGACCGTTCGGATTACATACAGACTATTTATTATCGGTTATTCACAAGATAACTTGGGCCAATCATCAGAAAGCTTAGAAAGAAAACAAAGACACGCCAGCTGTCGGTCTAGAGATGGAAAGCTGCTTCGCGTTGGTGAAAAAATTCCGATGCAGGAATTCTGCATGCTTCCAGATACCGTCAGGTGGTCGGGGATCAGGACCATTTCAGGAGGGATCGAAGCACGGGATTATGCAGTTTAAGGTTTGTACCTTGGTTCTGAGTGGTGACACAAACATCAAAACATTGCCAAACGTTTTAAAACCTTTTATGACAACCGTATAATACCACACCAAATCGTCCCCCAAAGTCTTTTGCAAAATCTTTTGTCTACAAACATTTGCAAGAAAAAACGGGAACATGTTCGATTTTGAAGCATCTTAAAATGCCAGATTTTAAGCACTGAAGAACATCTTGGATTTTAAGTGCTGAGGAACTTTAGCATATAAACAAAGCTCGTGTTCTCAGAAATTCACTTTAACATTAACAGATTAACAGGTACCCCGTCGAAGGCCTGGAGGTCAAACACGGCAGTGCTTATGTGATGCTGTCGTTATATATTTTAGGAACGGTTTCAAGGCAAGCAGATGATTAGGTTCAACTTTATTGTCATTACACATGTACGAGTACAAGACAACGAAATGTAGTTGAAGTTCTGTATCCGATATGGAATGCAGTAACAGCTTGCACACTGAACTCATTCACATTGAGATAAATCAGGAAATGTACGATTTGCTTTGGTTGTTCTAGTAATTAAATATTACACATGGCTTTCACTGTGTGAATGCTGGATGTTATTCACAGCTGTGCTAATGCCTGCAGTCACTTTACACGCGGCTTCAAAGCTAGTCGGGCAAAACGCTGTTCTCATCAAAGATATTCCTAGATGTACGCTAGGTCATCAATAGCACTCGCCGTGAAAAACAGCAAATCAGTGGATTCATGCTGGTTTCTTCACATCATCCAGAGGAACTACAAACCCGTGTCCCATATCCTTGGCTTTTATTATTTGTTTGCTCTGGATCAAAATCAGAATGAATAAGTGATCAAAGACCAGTTGGCATCTCTCTGGGGGAAAAATATATACTTGCAGAGACGATTGTGCCATCTGCTGGTGAAAGAGAAATATACACTGGATTTATAAATTAATGGCCTGTTTCTAAATCACGCTTCCCCCGACTACACACTGAGGGCTCATCTAGACCCGTTTCTAAACCACGCTTGCACCCGACTACAAGGCGACGGCTCAATTAGAACTGTTTTTAGAAACACGAAGACTCTCCCGCTGTGTAACGAGGCCTCCTTCTGTTTTTTTCTTCTGATGAATTACAGCCACATTAGATATAAATTTGTAAATTTATAAAATTATGCGCTAGCTCAGTTCCATGATGTAATCTGGGTAAATAGTTCTATTTAATACATTTTGCTTTGCATACAGAAAAGAGGGATGGCGTGAGGGCCAAAATATTTTACGATCTCTCCTGCACATGAAAAATAGATCCATTTAATTTGTTTTTGAGAAGAAAATTAATATATCCAAGGTGATAAAAGAGAAGCATGTCCTCTTCTGGCCCTGCTTAATGCTAAAATAGATTATATAATGTTTGGGGGGGTTCCCTGAAAGTGTATCGCCTCTAACCTATGAATTTATGTCTGCAATTTGTGCTCATGCCACTAGATGGGGCAAATGAGAAGACTTGAGCGCTCTTCAAATTAAAGGACCACGTCTGTTTTTAATTTTAAGGTTTTAAAGCCTTGTCTTTTAAATGTTCTTTGCACCTGACGAAGGCCTTTAATATAGGATAAAGTGTAGTGTTTTTACCCTAATAAAGTCAAGCTTTTTGCTACAATGCAGGGTGCACCTTTTTTATTGAGCAGTCTATTTGACAAGTCAGCTTTTGATGAATGTTTAATGGTAAACAAGAAAAGTTGTGTTAAACACAGGTTCTTGACAGCACAGTACTACACAGCGGAGACAAACGAACAGGTGCCTTTTAGGTCCTTTAGAGTGACTCTTGGAAGATTCAGCTGATGGAGATGGTGAGAAATGGGGAGGGATGGAAATACGGTGTCTTTGTTTGCACTTGGCGCATTTTATATCCATCCACACAGAGGCAACCACGTGCTGCACAGCGGTAGGAAGAAAATTGCTCCGGACTCTACGGTTCATTTACATTTGTGAAATCACCTTCGTGTTTACCTGTGGCTCAGTGGTAATGAGCGTTTCTTCTGTCATTTGGTGGATGTTTAATGTTTTGTTTCTCAGAAACAGGGATATTAGAAAACAATTCTATACATTGCCAAATTTACCATTTCATTTGCAGTATGAATTATAAAATGTTAGTAATTTTAGATTTAAACAGCAGAGTATCATTTTTCATAAGGTGTTGGAAACTCACACCAAACAAGTAGGTCCGTAATATTGAAGAAACTCTCACAAATGATACCACCAGTCCTGAAATAACTTTTAGGTTCAGTGAAGAGTCAGTATCATGCCACTACTAAAAATCTTAAATTCAACATTTGTGTAACATGACCACATGAGAACCGAGGGAGAAAACAGCCAGAGTACGTGTGGATCAGGACATCCAAGTCATCAGGACATCCAAGCACAAGGTGTCCAGAGTGCAAACAGATGTGTCATTGATGCAATATCCATTAGTTTTAAAATGATTTGTCGCTAGAAATGACAAATCCTTGATTCCGATGGTGCAAAAGTGTTCAACAAACCCTTCAGGAAGCCTCTTGGTTCTTCCAATGTAAAGCTGATTACAACTCTTGCACTTATGTCTGTTACTGTATTACATGTAAGACATGTAATCATTTTATTTTCAATCTGTCATTCATAACACTGTTAACAAAATTAAGTGTTTTAATCAACTGCCGTGAACAATCTACAGTCATTAAAGCCTCATTCTACAGACTACAAACAATGGCTCCGAGTTAATCTTTTTCTTGGTAAATATTACTAATATGATATTAATGACCCCTCAGAAAATGGTCACAGCTGTTGTTTTGTGAGAGAAACCCCTGTAAAAAAAAAAACCAACAAAAAACAAAAAAACAGAATTTGTGCAAATATACATTGTCTCGTCACCAGGAGGTTCCTGGTTCAAACTGGCCTTGTCTATGTACTACATCCAGGTCAGGCTGTGTGTTGTGACCAGTTGGTTGCCTGGCTCTCCCATTCAGAGGAAGTTAATGTTCAGCTGTAGAGTTGGAAAACCTTTAGCC